>JAJOOR010003732.1:0-21602 GCA_036250505.1 Solanum acaule | reverse complement strand
CACCCCCCGAAATAGGTTGAAAGCCTATTTGGTTTTGGCTTTTATCAACATCTCGAGGCATATTTGGACATGTTAATAAATGAGAAAGCATAGCTGACGTACCATTTTTAGTTGAATCAGAGTAATAATCTTGACCGCAATGCTTACACTTTGATTTCTTATTTCCTTCTTTATCAACAAATGATCCAAAGTGTTCCCATGCACGAGATCTTTTTTTCCTTTCTTTCTTTACCTTTGATTGGACAGATTGTGTTTGACTCGTATCATCTGAATTAGAAGACTTACTTTCGTCCACCATGACCACCGCCTTATTAGTCATAATGTTTTCAGCCATGTGTATCAATGTATGTCACTGTAAAATGTGATTTAGACAATAATTAATTGCACCAAATCATCAAATAATAGACTTTTAAATTATTTAATGCATTCTAAACAGTGAAGTACAAATAATACCTCCTTTGAGCCTTGTTGAATGAAGAGAACCTGCCGTTGTGTCGCAGAGGCTAGAGAGGCAAAGAGGTAATAGAGTTTTAAGTAATACTGATTATTGAGATTAACGTAATAGGGTTTGTGAAATGTTATATAACTAGGGTTTACTGGTTTAGGGTTTTAAGTAATACTAGATTAAAGTAATAGGATTTGTAAAATGTTATATAATTAGGGTTTACTGGTCTAGGGATAAAATAGTAAATTTAGTATAGTCTTATTGGATTATCGGTTTAACCATTAACAAAAATCATAAAACCGGAAACCGAACCAATAACCCAATAAAATTTTTTGCAAAACCGTTTAAAAACCGTTAACCCAATAACCCAATATCAATAAACCAATAATGTTTTTTTCGGTTCGGTTTATTGGTTAAATCGGTTTTTGCACACCCCTAGTTGCTGATGCTTTCAATTTGTGACACATGGCAAATTCATATTGCAATTCTATTTTCTTCTGTCTGCTCCCCTTATATAATATATATATATATATATATATATATATTTATATTCAATTTAATGCATTAAGCTGCCTGTTTGATTTCCTTCTATAATATTTTATCTTTAATTCGTTTAGGCTCTAAATTTCATCTTTACACCAATTTAATCCTACAAATAATATATACCATTAAGCATAATCCGTATAATCCATGCTCAAAAAGGACAAATAAAAATACTAAATATTAGGCAGATAATGATTAAAAATATTTTTTTTTTGCCTCACATCATCGATCATTGGTATTTCCTTCACTAACTTGGACATAGTTTCATGCTTTATTCTTGGAGAAATATGTGACTCGTACTTTGAAAAATATAAAGAAAGATCATTTCATGGCTCTTGAGTAGGGCAACATGACTATGGTTGCTTATGAGACTAAGTTTCATGCCTTGTCTCATTATGCTACGCAGTTGGTGGACACTGATGAAGAGAGAATTCGCTTGTTCGTCAAAGGTTTGAATTCTGAATTGAAAATTTTGTATGTGCATATGACCTCTGCACGTAAGAGCTTCAATGAGTTGATTGGTTTTGTGAACAAAGTAGAAGGAGTTTGATAGGTTAGGCAGGCCAAAACATTTACTAAGAGGTCCGAAAATGTGGGCAACTACAGTGGTTTGTATTTTAAGGTTTTCGGTTCACAAGTGTATTCAGCTTGTCCAATTAATTTTGTTATGTCAACTTCTACGAGTGATCATTCAAGGTTTGACAACAGTCTTTGACTCGGGTGGTCAAGGAGCTTCTTATGCATCAGCCAACATGCCCTCACTTGACCATATATATTTTAATTGTGGTGATCCGGGACAATTTAAGAGGGAATGTACGCACAAGCAGATGGTTGGCCAGGTTCGACAACAGGCTAGAGAAGTGGTTCCACTGGGTAGAGGTAATAATGGTAGAGGACATTCACAAGATGGGCGTGAAGGTAATTAGGGAGGTCATGAAAGCAGGGGAAATGGTAATGCAGGGAGAGGAGCGACATACACCGGAAGATAGGTTTCCCATAACGATAAAGAGCTCAGTGTTATGCTTTTACGGGCAGACCAGAGGTTAAGGCATTAAACGCCACGATAACAAGTACTATTCTTGTCTATGACCGGATGACTACACTGTTGTTTGTTTCGAGTTCTACTTATTCTTATGTATATGTCAGTTTTGCTCTGGGATTTGATTTGATTTGTGACACCCTTGATGCCCCTATCTATGTTTCAATCCAATTGGAGAGTCTGTAGTAGTAGCCCATGTGTATCGTAATAGTTCTATGATGTTTAATTTATGGGTCTGCAAACTTGTATGGATTTAGTCATATTGGATATGCTAGACTTTGATGTGATCTTGGGTATAACTTGGTTGTCTTCATATTTTGTTGTGCTAAATTGTAATGTTAAAGCAGTGACTCTAGAGATCCCGGGTAGGCAAAGATAAGAGTGGAAAGGGGTGTACAAGCCTAAGCCATCAAAGATCATATCCTTTATTCGGACTAACAAACTAGTGGAGTAGGATTGTTTGGCCTACTTGGCTCTTACTCAGGATATTAGTGCAAAGTCCCCTTCCATTGATTCTATCCCTGTGGTTTCGAAATTCCAGAGGTATATGCTTGGTATGCCTCCGGATAAGGACATAGACTTTTGTATTCATTTGGAGCCGAGCCTTCGCGTAATTTCTATTGCTCTCTATCGCATGGCTTTAACAAAGTTAAGCATACTCAAGACTCATCTTTAGTAAATTCTTGATAAGGGATTCATTCATCTTAGTGCTCCTCCTTGGGGTGGTCCTATTTTGTTTGTAAAGAAGAGGGATGGTAGCATGTGAATGTGCATAGGTTACTGACAGTTGAATAAGGTCACCATCCGAAATAAGTACCCATTACCGCGTATAGATGATTTGTTTGACGAGTTGCAGGGTGCTTCTATTTTCTCTAAGATTGACTTGAGGTTGATGTACCATCAGTTAAAGATTAGACCTGAGGGCATACCTAAAACAACATTTAGAACTCGGTATGGGCACTATAAATTGTTAGTAATGTCGTTTGGATTGACCAATGCACCTACATCATTTATGAGCTTGATGATTATGGTGTTTAAACCATTCATTGATTTCTTTGTAATTGTGTTTATAGCTTATATATTGATCTACTCCAAGGGAAAGAAGGAGTATACATATCACCTTCGTATTGTTCTAGATATCTTAGGGAACAAGAATTGTATGTTAAATTTTCTAAGTGTGAATTCTAGCTGCCCTCAGTTGCCTCTCTTGGGCATCTGGTTTCAAAATAAAGGGTGCTGGTAGACCCCCAAGAGATTGAGGCAAATAAGAATTGGGTTCGGCCTAAGTCTATGACAGAAGTTAGGAGTTTTATAGGTCTTGCTAGCTACTACTGCACGTTTGTGAAAAACTTTGCTTCTGTTGCTACACATTTGACCAGGTTGACTCAAAATGAGGTACCATTTGAGTGGTCAGAGAAGTGAGAAGAGAGTTTCCAAGATCTCAAGAACCTTTTAAATACAACACTTATCCTGTCAATGCCGATGGAAAGTAAGGACTTCATGATTTTTTGTGATGATTCATATTCAGGCTTGGGTGTTGTGTTGATGCAGAACAAGAATGTTATAGCTTATGCTTCCAGAAAATTGAAGGTTCATGAGAGGAACTACCCTACCCATGATTTGGTGATTGCAGCGGTAGTATTTTCTCTCAAGATCTAGCGACATTATATTTATGGAGTCAAGTGTGAGGTATTTACTGATCATCGCAGCTTGCAACATGTGTTCACTAAGAGAGATCTAAATCTGAGGCAGAAGAGATGGATGAAATTCCTCAAGAATTATGATGTGACCATTCAATATCATCCAAGGAAGACCAATGTGGTGGTAGACACATTGAGCCGAAAAACTATTAACATAGGCAGTTTGGCTTGCTTGGGGTTCCAACCCTTGGCCAGAGAGATTCAAGCTTTGGAGTCTAAGTTCATATGGTTGTGCATCTCTGAAAAAGGTGGAGTGTTAGCTTGTATTGAGTTTAAGCCCACCTTTTAGAGGAAATTAAGGCTAAGCAGTTTGAGGATGTGGATTTGAATAACCTAAAAAATAAGGTGGTGTTTGGGGAGACCCAAGAGGCCACTCTCGATGTAGGACGTGTACTCAATTTTAGTGGAAGGATTTATGTTCTTCGAGTTAGTGACTTGATTCAGAGTGTGTTGGTAGAGTCTCATGGTTCACGATACTCTATTCATCTAGGAGTGACAAAGATGTATCGGGATTTGATGCAGCTTTCTTTGTTGCCTACGATGAAGAAAGATATTATTGAGTATGTTTCCAAATGACAAAATTACCAATAGGTGAAGTATGAACATCAAAGTCCTGCAGATTTACTTCAGAGAATGTTTACTCCTGAGTGGAAGTGGGAAAAGATAGCTATGAATTTTGTTACGGGACTACCTAAGAAGGCATTGCCTATGAAATGAGTCATTAGATTTGGTAAGAAGGGTAAGCTTAGCCCTTGCTACATTAGTCCATTTGAGATTCTTGAAAGTGTGGGGCCAGTGGATTATAGGCTAACACTGCCACCAGACTTGTCTGGAGTCTACCTAGTTTTTCATGCATTTGTGCTAAAGAATTACCATAGGGATAGGGATTATATCATCAAATGAGACTCAATAGATTTGGACAAGGATTTGCAGTAAAAAGAAGATCTAGTTATGATTCTTGATTGGGATGTTTGTAGGTTGAGAAAAAAGGATATCAAATCAGTAAAAGTTTAGTGGAGACATCGTCCAATTGAGGAGACTACTTGGAAGATTGAGAGACATGTGAGACAAGTACCCTCACTTGTTTGAGGATTCAAGTAATACCCTTTTTCTAACTTAGCCCATATTTTCTTATTTAATCACTGAGGACAAGCGATGGGTTAATTGGTATAGATTATAACTACCAAACTCGTTCGTTATGAGTGGTCAATAGTTAAATAAATCGGGCAAGAAAACTTTCTCGGTATTGACTTCAAATTTTTAGGCTAGGTCAGTCTTAGATGGAATCTGGGTGAGGTGAGGTCAAATATAGGGACATCTAGGAATGGGTGGGATGATATGTCTAGGCTTGGTTTATATTTTATAGTAGCCAAGACATTAAGGAACCTGTAGGGTTTCACGAAATCAAATTCAGGTGAGTAGAACTCCTAGAATCGAATATGGCATGTTGGGTTAAATTTTGGATTGGTAGTTGATTCTCCAACCGGAGGGTTAGTATGGGTGCCACTCACGACGGTCTGGGTTGTGACACAAATCTTGTGGCTAGTGTGTGAGACCGAGTGTCAGCCTTTAAGACTATCCCATAGATGCGACACGGTGCTTAGAGCCACAAGTGGCCCCAAGCTGACCTCATGATATATCATGGCACTAAGAATAATATATCAACACAAAACTGAGATATACATGTAGAAGGTAAAACTGAAATATCTTAATAAGTCCATAACACTAAAAAAAGACTAATATCTGAGAGACAACATAACATGAAAGAAACTAAATTGTTTGTCTGAAAGCCTCTACTCAAAATGAGTTGCTTAGACAACCCCTAGATAACTCTAAAAGGTCTAAAAACTAACATGAAGTACTGAAGGAAAACATAAAGGGACGTCCTCGAATCATAAGGATTCACTAATAGTTAGCAAGGTTGACTGGATCTGTACTAACCACTGGCATGATGATGAGCGTCACAGCCTATATTATCAAACAATATAGGCAGAAAAGTATGCGGTCAGTACTTGAAATGTACTGAGTATGGAGAAACGCATAAAATATGATAAGTCTGTATGTTGAAATGACCAAATAACATAACATGAAAATTGATGATCTGAGGTGAAATACATAGTATAAGGTCCTGAAGTATCTGAAAACGTATCATAATGTGGGAGGTATACTAATAACTGTCATAAGCTATTTGAGTTACTACATGGAGTTTAGTGTACTACTCCCACACTAAAAAGAGAGTGTCCTACTTGCCAAGATAAGGACCTTGATATCTGAGCTAAGATGAATCCACTAGCTAATGTCTATTCGAGATAAATTCTACGAGGGCCTATTTCTGGGACAAATGGATTGCTTCTAAAGGTCTCATGCCTCAACTAATATGTGAGTCTTCATTCCTAGGTCCACTCAGTGCTAAGTATACACGGAATCATGCATAAATACATAAACAATAATAATTTATACCATTGAATCATACTAATAATTTGATAAAATACTCAATAGGTCATAAATCATGATAAATGAACATAATCTGAAAAATACTTAATCGAAAGTATCTAAATCATGATAATCATATGCACCGAGATATTATTCAAAATCATCATAATTCATGAAAATCTAATAATTTGAGACATGCATGTGAAAATAACATAGTTATGATCATGAAAATATTTGCATGATATTGGTTCATGATAATGTCATTGAAAATATTGAATTATAATCAATTCATGCAATTTAAGATCAATCATGAAGAAAAAATTAAAATTCAACATGAACTCATGAAGATCACATAAATCCTAGTTTTGGGGAAATTATAATTTGAGAAATTGAGGTTTCTTTGAGACTCAATGGGTGTAGAAGAACCCACTGATGAAGTTCTCACATACCTTGAATGAAACCCTAGCTTGAATCTTGGGTGGAAGGCCTGAAGCTGAATCTCTAGTTCTTGGCTTGAGATAAAACTTGGGAGAGAAGAAATTGATTTTGGGAGAATGAGAGTGAATGGAGAGGTTACGATCTTTAAGGATCATTTATACCTACTTAGATTAGCTCAAAAAGACATAATATAGTTATTAAAAAGTGAGAAAAGATCAAAATAACCTTCATTAAAAATCGTCGGAGGTCATCTACAGACATTTTTGATGAATCGTAGAAAGGTCCACAGACTGTGGAATAGGTGTGTAGAAATCAGGGTAATTTTCTGATTTCTAAAGTTTGACTCTACAGACCGATCTATGGTCCGTAAAGATTTCTACGGCCCATCCTAGTTGTCCGTTAAAGTCAGAGATTTCTCTAAATTTTTGAAGTTTCAAGACTTTAGTCTACAAACATGCTTACGATCCATAAATCCTTCAGTGGCCCGTAAATTCCACTCGCCCTGTTCAAGTTCCAAAATTTCAACTCTCTGAACTTTCGATTTACGAGTAGGCCTACAGCCCGTGAAAAACTATACAGACCGTAAAGGCTCTAGTAAACCTAAAACCTAAAACTCTACTTCTGAAGTCCAATCCACGGATGACATCTACAATCTGTGAAACTTTGTACGGTCCGTAAATATTTTCCATAAAAGCCAAATTCTGTGGACTTTCATAATTCTTTAGCACTTTCTTGAATTTTCTGAGTTAGGCACTTTTCAGGTGTTACAGTGAGAGATAGATCTGAGTTGTAGCCATTTTTTGTGCCAACAAAATTATTTTGTGTTCTCAACTAAAGTTGAAGGAGAAAAACGATTTGCTTATGTTGGTGTTAATAGATCTTTTGAGTTCTTTGAATGATAAAAATCTTTTTTACTAAACTCACATATAAAAATATTGATATTATCTGACTTGATATGTAATTTAATATTCAGATCAATGATTCTTACAAAATTATGAGAAAAAGTGTTAACAAAGTGATGTTTGTGAAAAGAAATTTATAATCATGATTTATTTGTGCTTGATGTTTATCAAATTATGGAAATAGATATACATTGATATTGAATTTGATAAGTTTTTGTTCAATATTGTCTATACTTGGATGTTGTTGGTTTTTGGTTCATGCTATTCTAGAACACTCAAAATAGACTGTTTAAGTTATAGTTTTGAATTTCACTATATCTTATGATGTGGTTCATGTGTAAATATCCCATGCAATATAATAATATTGCAATATACATGTGAATACATAAAATTATTTTTCTATGCAGTATTTTTCTTGTTTTAACATTAACGGAAAAAAGAAGGAATTAAGGGATTATATGTTGGGGTAGGTATGGATTTTTTAAATTTCATTTTGAATGATAGAAAAGGTTCAAGTTGTATGGATTTCTTTTGTATCTACTATTTTGAAGAATGGTTATACAGATTACAAATATTCTCTCTAAAAAGTTAATTATAAATTGTAAAAATGTAGATTATAAAGATTTGAAAGTATAGAGGTGACTTGTTAAAGTTATGTTGATTGCTTTCGAAATGGAAGAAAAAAAGGATATATCATATTTCTGATTGCATGTTTATTGAGTATGTTAATAATAAGTGTTGCATATAAATTGTGTTTATTAATAATGTGTTAGTGGGAAAAACTGATGATTAAACATTATGGTGATGAGAAAAAAAATGAGTTTATTGAAGAATCTTGTTTCTTTTATAGAGTGAGTATATTATCATACTAGTGTTGTTGAAAGTGATTTTTGAAAATGACAATTTCAAAGAGGACAATTTTTTTTAATGACGATTTAAACTTGTCTTGTTAAAATATAATGTTAATTTTTGATGCATTATTTTGAAAAGAAGACATTGATAATATATGAGAGGTGCCAGAATTTTGAAACTAAATAAAGTGATTTTTTTGTGGAACTAAGGGGTACAATGATGTAAAACGAATTTCAAAAGTCATTGATGGTTATGTGTCTATCCTTAACAGAGTGTCACAAGATGAAAAATAGCCAAACAAATTTTGTTGTTTAGGATTTGACTGATATTGAAACTAAATGATTAAGAGACTTCTTAGTGAGTATTCCAATTGGAATAAATCAACATATATGTTTGTGTTTATATATTGTGATAGCCAAAAAGAAAAACCAATAGTAAAATATGAATTTTCATTGGCAATTTGAGACATTATGTGATAAAGCAGTTGTTGCGAGATGAAATTGTTTACGTAAATTATATGTAGTCAGAAGTGAATCAGATTAACTCATAGACTAAGTAAAATATCGAGGGGAGTGAGACTTTTGTCAATTTGAGAAGATCAACAGTGATGGTAACTCAATATATGTGATTGGAGATTCCATGAATTAGATTCATATGGATAATAACAAATCATTAGTTGATCAAGTAAGTACTATAAAATTATGTCTCTCCTATAATGTGTGAATATAGTACGATGGTGCAAGATAAAGTGAGGTTGAGTCATACTCTTAATCAAAATCATATCCTTTTATAGGTGGTGTATTACTCTGCAGAATATACTTGATGATTGGACCTATATGAGTGTGTGGTGGTGCCTCTCCTATGAAATTGTAATAAATTCTAGAGCACTCATGAATACTAGGACACGCGCGTAGCCTCTTAGCGCATATCTATGATAACGACAAAGATTGTGCGAGTATAATATGATAGAATAAGACCCTAGACTTACAAAAGAATTCTTCATTCATAGAAGCTCTAAATTTCACCAATTGTTCTATAAGCTTAATCTTTTGTTTTATCTGAGTCTGATTCATAGTCTACGAGACACTAGATTCAACACATTGTACATATCATATGTGAAAACCCAAATTTTATTTTATTATAATCCTTGATATTCTTTTTGAGATATATGGGAGGGATTGTTGGGAAAATATTTTAGTATCTCAAAAAAATATCTTAATCCAATATTATTATTTCATCATTTTAATATGCCATTAATTAGCCTTGGAATGAACGGTTAATGAGAAAATATTAAAGCTCTCTAAATGTTATTTTGACCAAATAAATACATCATTATACTCTTTCTTAGTTGCTTATACAGTAAAACTTACTAAATTAATATAGCTAGGACCGTAAAATATTATTATTTTGTATAGGTATTATTTAATCAATAAATTAATAATTATTAGTTTATAGAATATTTTGAGATTCAACGTCCTTGTGATGCTGGGAAAATAAGAGCTTTCAAGATGTACTATCGGAACAGATTTTATCGTAAGATATTAGAAGGCTATGAAGTGGGACATGAAACTGATCGAGGATTGATTAATGTTTTGGATGCTATTAATTTTGCAATCCCGGCTTGGACGATAAATGTTCAACAAGAGACAATAACAAATTGTTTTCGCTGCAAAATTTGTTTGGAGGATGAAATCTCAAAGAATTTGAATGAACCCACTTGTGAAAACGTCATTCATTGAGATCATGATTAATGATCTCGATTACCGCAATAAAATGGACGTCAATAACCTATTGGATTATCCAGGTGAAAATTATACATATTCAGAAGTCCAGAGTTTAGAAAATTGTGGATACCATAAAAAAACAATGTTGATGATGAAGTTGTAGATGATACAATACCTTTGCAACCAGTTACGTGTAAGGGAACACTTATCGTATCTAGAACTCTTCACAATTTTATGGTGCAAATCGAAAAGACAACACCGGAAATTTTGGATGCAATAAGAAAAGATAGAGATTTTCTTCAACTAGATTTAAAGTTTAACAAAAAAACAAAACACTATAGAATCACATTTCACTGAATTGTCTTAGATATATTTGTACTTTTAAAGAATTATCAATTTATAATATTAATGGGACCATATATTTATATAGGGGTCTTCAAAAAAATATATTATCTTATTATCTTATCGAAATAATTGATTTTTTCCATTAGCCCAAGTCGAAACCAAAGGAAAATATTATCTTAGAGAAATTATTATATTATCGAGTATTAATTCAGTGAGATTTTAGTGTATTCTTCATATTATTGATATGAAATTCATCCGTTGGAATCTTTTCACAAGGATCAAAAAGATGATATCTTAATCTTATATATAGTGATACATTCTTCTTATGAGGAGATAGAGAAAAACACATCATATTATAAATTCTTCCTTATATATATAGCTCTTACTTTGTGTTGGGTTTGTTCTTTTGAAAGGGATCTAGCTCTTAATTTTATACTAAAAGAGTTTGTTGAGTGTCGAGAATATATCTATATCTGGTGAAATATTCTTAAAGATAGTGTCATTGATATATTTCCAAGCTACGTAGATTTTCTACAGGTTTTTGTAATGAAGTATTTTTAAAAAGATTTCCAACACTTGCAACAACGTGAAGGTCGCGACTTGAAACCTTTAGGGACGACATTTTTGGGTTTTAATTTGTAGCAACTTTCGTCGCCACTAAAAGTCCAATTTCATGTAGTGACTCTTGGACTCAGTAGCGTACATAAGATTTTTATAAGCGGTATTGACATTTAAAAAAAACATAACATTATATTAATAAAAATTACCTAAGACGTACTAATAAAACATAAATCAAGTAAACTACTGCAACTCTTAACAATAAGTTTTCATGAAATTAAGTTCATAATCAAAAAGAAAATAATGAAATAATTGGGAAGCAGCGAAAGATTGCTTCACAATTAATGATAAAGAACACGCTGCTAGACTAATTGACCAATTAGTCTAGCAGCTAAACATTATGGCTATAATTATGCGAGATTTTCTTTCGCTAATTATTATGGTCCATATTATTGTCATGTACGAAAACTCGTGCTACAAAATGTTCTTTCTAGCACTAGACTCGAAAAAGTCAAACATCTCTGAATATCCGAGGTGGAAATTAGCATCAAAGAGTTGTATAATATTTGTGGTAAGGGTGAAAATTCAAACACGATTAATATCAATAAATGGTTTGAGAAATTAACTCTGAATATAATCGTGAAGATGATTGCTGATAAGAGATACATATCTCTAGAGAAAGACGAAGATGCGCAATGTTTTAGAAAGGAAGCAATGTCGGGTGACACCGCTTGGTATAAGGTGGGTCCGCCCCTGCTCTTGGTTATTGTGATCCTAACAACATTTAGCAATCTGGCAAGACTTGTGAATTATTTTAAGATAGGTTGACGGTAGATCGTACTAAAGTCATACCCTACTAATGTCACTTGTGAATAATTTCAATGATAAGTAGAACAAAGATCGTATTAAAATCATGTCTTATTGACATAACTTGAGAAAGCGTATTGTTTTCATTCTTCTGAATAAGTAGTGTTCAAGTCCACATTTGCACAAAATTCATGAATGAAAAAAAAGGGGGTCTTATATTATCCTACTTGTGTAAATCGCCCTTGAGGAGATGAAGAGTGAAGATCAAAAATGCCTTTTCACGTTTATTTTGGTTATTTTAATGGAGTGGGGCGGGTTTAAGGTTGTGCGGAGCGGGTGGAATACAGGGCAGGTTGTAGTGGGTTTTTTTTAAAATTTTATGTGGATTCAAACTTAATTTTAACTTTTTACATGTTATAAGAGTGATAGAACATTATTTATTAAGATAATTTCTTTAAAGCTATTAAAATATTCAAGATAGAAAATGAAAATGGTTCAACAAAAATAATACAATTTCTTACATGTTTCCCAATTGACCTCCAAAAACTAAATTTTTAAGTCACTATCCTATTAAATTAATAAAACTTGGTGAAAAAATGAATTTATTTTTATGAATTTTAGTTTTAGTATCAAACTTAACTAGAAAAAAGAAATATTTAAAAAACTATGCGGGGTGGATTCATGCAAGGCGGGTCTATGCGGGGTGGGGCGGGTGTAAATGAAAAAAGTTGCTATGCGGGGCGGGGTAGATTAAAAATGGAAAAATTATGCGGTTAAGCAAACTTATACTACTTAATTACTCATCATAGATATAGTTTGCTATAATTACCACTCGCGGCTAACAGTAACCATTAATTACGTGGGTTGACTTCGAGTTGTATAATTAACCATGTTTGTATTATAATTCGTCACATTTGTATAATTCGCAACTAGCAATTCTTCGTTTGATTTGTATTTGTATACGATAGTTTATATTTGTATATGACGATGATTTCCTTTGATTTTTCAGTTTTGTCATCATATACATTCATTCTTTTTGTGCATGACTTTTTAAAGTTTGTATAAACATGTAGTTTTCAAATTTTGTATAATATAATTTATATAATGTAATTTGTATAATATATTTTGTATAACTGTTTAAAGTTCATATGTTTATGTTTGTAGCAATTTGTTATTTCAAGTTTTATCATATTTGTATAATTCCAGACTTTATATTACTCAATTATACAAAAACACGCGAATTATACAAATTATTGCCCTCTCTCGCTCGCCTCTCTCCTCCTTCTCCCAATCTCGCTTGCCATATATACAAATGCATATGTATAATATACAATTATCTAATCGATATACATATACAATTCACCTCTCTCCCACTCTCTACCCTCTCTCACTCTCCTCTCTCCTCTCTCCTCCCTCTCCCAATCTCGCTTGTCATATATACAAATACATATGTATAATATACAATTATCTAACCAATATACATATACAATTCACCTCTCTCCCATTTTCTGCCCTCTCTCACTCGCCTCTCTCCTCCTTATAGCATGTAGCTACGAATTGTAATTATCAAACTATAGCTATGGAGCGTAATTAGGCTATTTTTGAGTGGCTATGTGCGAAAGTTCCTCATTACGGGTTAAGCTCAACCCGCCCCGCCCCTGCCCCACACCGCCCCATTACCATCCCTAATTTCGACGAGTAAACTTACATAATTTCGTTTTTACTTCTACCAATGTTTCTTTTCACTTTTGGCAATGGTTTGCATAGGTACTTCCATCCACTTTTGCATCGGTTAAGAAGGGTAGTGTGATAGTTGATTGGAGTTATGTAGATATTAGTAAAGTTGGGTTTAGTAATGACTATATCTATGTATTATTTTAAGTATTAGTTATATATGCAGAGATTAGTTATTTATGTATTAGTTATCCTATCTTCTATCATGTATAAAGTAATGCATAGATTCCCTCATAATTTATGCATGCATTAGTTATGCGGGTTTCAAATTCTGAACCATAAATTGTATTAATTTTATGCATAAATAACGTATTTTCTATTTACCTACCAAACGTAATATAAATTATACAAAGATTAATATAGAAATAACACAAACCTTACCTAGCTACCAAACGACCCCGTACATAGTGTAGTATAATACAATAATTAAATGGAGTGTTTCATCTATACAAGAAGTGACACGATTTAATCAATAAGATAAGAAATTTTGAATACCGTTTGCAATTATTGATCATTTTAGAAGTTTGGTATATTCATCCCAACAAGTCTTGCATAAGAGTTTATAAGATATACTCTCTCCGTCCCATATTATAAGTCACCTTTTTCATTTGCACTTGCATTAAGAAATAAGATAATTTTACCCTTATGCCCTTATTTAATGTTTGTTTATGACAACTTTGTAATAAATGATGAAATGTTAGATTTCAAAAATATAAATGCATTTGGATGACCATTTAAATTTTACTTTTTGGAGCCAATTTTTTTCACCAATTGATCCAAAAAAATTTAAAAATCAAGGTTTTCCCACCTCAATTTTCCTATATATTTTGTGTAAAATGTTTTTTTTATATGTGTATATATAAATTCTTAAAGCAAACATGACAACATCACAAATATTCAAATTTCATTACTTCAAATTGATCTAAATTTTCCTGCTAAATATGATGTTATTGATAATGAAATTAGACGACAAATGAATTTTAGTTCTAGTTTGACAAATCATTTGTTTTTTTATTTAAATGGTGCATAACTCCTTTATTTGGATCTTGATTTTTCTCAATTTGGCCTTCACATGTTTTGGTTGAGTCTTCTATTTTTACATCCTTTGAACTTTTTGAAATGTCATCTTCCTTGATAAAATTTGTTGAAGCTTCAACTTTCAAGATTATTTTTAATTTTTTTCATCTTTTATTTTTAATTTGTTTGTTGATATTTTTTTTCAAAATCAGATTTTATAGAATAAGTAGTGAATAAAGAAAGTAGTTAATTAATGAATGAAGTACTCTCCCAATGAAATTAATTACTTGTAGATTTCCTAGGTTAGTCAAAGTAATTACATTTTCAACATTAATTAATTAATCAATCAAGGGTATAATGGGAAAAATATGGTAATTTATACATAAATTTTATAAAATGATATATATTGTGGTCCAGCTATTTTTAAAATGGGGTGACTTATAATATGGGACGGAGGGAGTATGTAGTATATATAACGATAAGTTTTAATGTCATGAGATCATTTACAAATAGTTGTGCAACTTGCCAAATTAAGAGTGTCCGTGATTTGTTTAGCAACAAATTCAGCACTATGTCCCTTCATACCTAACTTTTACTTTTATTTAGCAAGAGATAACAATACCATGTCAAGAATGGATGCATATGATAGGAAAAGAAAGACAAACTAAGTGCACTAAATTTTCGTTATGAGCAAGATTTAGAAAAAGATCGGACCATAAAAATTTATCATATGTCTGAGAAGTAAAAGGCGCATTCGTTTTGACCATTTCATAGAGTATAACATTGTAGAGATTATTTATTGCTTGCACTTTTCTTCTCCTTTTATTTATTATCATTGTTTTGCGGTGGATGTTTCCACCTCTACTCTTCTTTTAGAGAGAAACTAACTTTAGCAAAAGACGAGTACACTTCTTTTTCTTTTCTTGACCAAGACTTTTAATTCACCATACTCACCCAAGTTAGCTACCTAGTTTTGGCATGCAAAGCCCATTATTTACCATGAAGAACTACTCCTCTGTCTCTATTTATTTATTTATTCATTTTTTACTTGATATATTTATTAAGTAAATAATAATTGACATAGTAAATTTATCATTTCATCGCTATTAATTGATAGAATTCTATAATCAATTTACTCATTAAAGAAATTCTACCTTTTTTCAAAAACATTAACTGTCTAAATAAATTAAGGGTATGATAGGTAAAAATTATTGTCATTTCTTGATTTGTCCAAAATGACAAATAAAAAGTCAAAATTAGTTGTCCACTATTGACTTGACACACCCCTTAAGAAATACTACCTCTGTTCACTTTTAATTGTCATGTTGCGTTTTTTGAAAGTCAATTTGACTAGTTTTCAAAGTTAAATTAGATTGCATTAATTCGATATTTAAAAAAAAAATAGGTATTTAAAAACAATACGAAAATTACTATAAATTGCAATTTTTTGCATATTAATATGATGAAAAAATACGCCGTAAAATATTAGTCAAAGTTCTTATAGTTTGACTCTAAAAAAAACCATGACAAATAAAAGTGGATGGATGAAGTAATAAATAATAAGAGTAATATTATTATATTATCTTTTGACTTTATTAAATTTAATACTTTAAAAAATGTGTTAGATGATAAATAATATTTAATAGCAAGGGTAAAATAGACACAAAAAATAAGTTATCTCTTGATTTTTCTAAATTGAACAAGTATTGTTGAACAACTATTTTTAATATAATGGGCAATTATTATTGAACGGAGGAGTAACAAACTACCCTACTTAATTGGTGCAATTTACAAGTGTATATATGGTTATAAGTTATAACCTTGTCTAAGGAAATGTAATTAGTGGTTGACATTTCAAAGGTAACCACAATTAGCAGATTGCTACTCTTGACTAGTTGTAGTCAATTAAAGTCACAGCACAAGACAAAAACATAAAAGAATTAAAGAAACAAAAACCAGAGGAAGACACATGCCAGGCAGCATAATGAAAACACGAGGGAGCCTTCACTTTTTTCCGCTTAAAGTGAATTTTTCTTTTTAATAAATAGAACTTTAATACCAACCTAGCCTTCCATTATACTTTTTTGTTTTTGTTTTTGTAAATAACCTTCCATTATACTCTCTTTGTCCACTTTATATGATATATATTATTTTTTTTTATCCACCCAAAAATATAATTTAAAGTATTTTAGTTTTAAATTTTTTCTTTTTACTCTTAATAAAATAATTTACAATTACACAAATATCTAAGGATTATTTTAGACCATAAATTTCAAAAATTCTTTTTTTTTTCTTAACACCGTACCAAATCAAATGAGGGTTACTTTCTTTAATTTAAAGAAGCAAAACAGAAGTGCATTAGCTAGTAGAGAAGTTGACACACAAATACTTCCAAAGGAGAACATACTAGCAATAGAGTAGAGAAAGAATTCTCTTAATTTTCACCATCATAAGCTAATGATGGATATTTGTTTTTCTTGGGCTGGCCAAAATCTTTCTGTTTATAAAGCCAATTTACTGCTAAAAACCCAAGAAAATACTCCAAACACTAAATTAATAAGTTCTAATATAGACACAAACCAACTATTAATACGACACTACTAGTCCTATATATGTTGTCAATCTTCTCTTATTTGAGGATCAAGAAGCACAAGTTGGCAGCAAGCAGCTCGAAAAGAATCCCCTAACACCTTTCTGCAACTAGTGACCAAAAGTACAAAAACCAAAAAGTTAGCCACAAGAAAGTCTGAAGGTATTACTCCCACCGTTCACTTTTACTTATCATTTTTTATATTTAAAAAAAATACTATTTTTTATATCATTAATTAATATGATAGTGTAGTAAATATTTATATTAATAATTATTTTCTTAATATATGTGTCAAATAAAAAAAAGAAAAATAAAAATAAACGAGAGACTAGTTTTTTTTTCAAAAAAGTCTTATCACATTAATGTAGTAAAATGACAATATCTGCAAGCTCCTTTAGATTTTTTTAAAAATTGGGTATTCATAATCAATGGCACAGATTTCACAGAAAAAAGAAGCGTTTCCCAAAGATTTTTCATTTCCACATCTCCAACACAAGAGAAACAAAAAATAAATAGAAAAAAACAAAATACAAAAAAGTAAGGCGATGACTTTCCCTTTGTAGGTAGACATAGGACATTGCCCTCTAATAATAGGAGGAATAGGAGGACCCAGAGCAGTGGTGATGAAATGATAAATATATTTTATTTCAATAGGAGGTTTTGGATTTGAGTCGCCTTTGTTAGAAAATATTTGACCTCCATTATGTCACTTTTCAGTGAGAACTCAAATTTAGCCAGAATTCAACATGGGTACTGAATATAATTAGAATTAGTAAGGTAAAGATCTAACCCTTTTGCTTGTACTCTTCTATTTGAGGTTTTCTTTTTCTTTTTACTCCCTCCGTTTGACCTAGTTTGACTTGGCGACACCATGCTTAAGTAAATAAGGAAAAAATTTCAATCTTGCAAACCTAAATTAAAATTATGTTAAATGTATCAAAATGTCCTAGTTTGACTTGGCGACACCATGCTTAAGTAAATAAGGAAAAAATTTCAATCTTGCAAATCTAAATTAAAATTATGTTAAATGTATCAAAATGCCCTTTAATTTTGTAACCTTAAAATGTCATTGGAAAAACTGAAATTACAATTTTTCAAAAAACGAAACGAGATCATTCTTTTTTTTAAATAGATTAAAACATATCATTCTTTTTAGGGAAAATTGTATAAAATAACAAACTATTAATTAAAATTAAATGTTATAACCACAGTTTCATTTAATTCTAATCCATAGCAAACACTTTGTCATTCGCCTCTCTTCCCAGATATCTCGCTCGCCACTCTCTCTCTCGCCTCTCTCACTTTATACAAACACAAATGTATAAATTATGTTGGTGATTGTATAAAGCGAGAGAAAATTGTATATACAAATACAAATACATATCTTTTTGTTCGCATCTCTCCCTAGATATCTGGCTCGCCACTCTCTCTCTTTCTCGCCTCTCTCACTTTATACAAACACAAATGTATAAATTGTGTTTGTGTTCGTATAAAACGAGAGAAACTGTATATACAAATGCAAATACATATATTTTCATCATATACACTTATAATTATACAATACAAATCTTCCCTTGCTCAATTCTCTTTCACCTTTCTCTCTTTCTCGCTTTATACAAACACAAATTATACAAAAAAATACTTTCTTATTTGTTATACAGAATCCAAATATATACTTATACAATTGATTTTTTGATTTTTTTGTATAAGTATATCGAAATATACATATTAATAGTCATAACAAACATAAAGTTTGTCATTGAGCGCAATTATTCAAACTATAGCTATAACATACAAATATGATTTTTATGTTTGCTAAACTTAAAATTTCTTTTTATACTCTCTCAGTTCACTTTTACTTGTCACTTATTCCAAAAATAGATTTTCATTTTTACTCGTCAGTTTTAACATATCAAGAAAAGACAATAATTGTTTTCCATGTTTCACCCTCAATATTAAATACTTATTTTTCAAATCAATTTTCAAAACATCATTTAATTGGAATAGTTTGATAAAATACATATATCAATAATTATTTTTTTTAATGAGTGTGCCGAATAAATGTATGACAGATAAGACTAAACGGAGGGAGTATCAATTAAAAAAAGTATTGAATAATAAATGAAAAACAAAAAAAAAAACAAGAAGAGGGATAATGAAAAAGTGAGTAAAGAAGGGCATAATAAGAAAGGCAACAGTAGGAGAAGAATGGCTTACCCTTGTAGGCTTAGAGTGGAGCAATTGAGGGGAAATCTTGTAGAGATCTTCATCTACTGCTTTGGGTGCTCTTTTAGGTGGAGGTGGAGATGGTGGAACAGTGCTTGTGTCTTTTTTCTCTTCATCATATTCACAATTGCACACCACCCACCCCTCCTTTCTTGCTTTTCCAACACCTTCATTAGTAATACTTGCTTTTCTCTGTAAAAAACAAAATAATCATGCTTCTCACTTGAGTTTACTTTACTAGTAATAGTAACCATTTAAAACTAGGCACAGAAAGGTCATTTAATTGCTGCTACAAAAGTAATTAAATATAGAACAAAAAGGCTGTGCTTTGATTAAAATTCATAGAATGGGCTCTGTACATTCTTACAAAAGATGAAGAACATTAATGGAGTATTTAATGAAGGCTTGCGTGTGAAGTAGCAAAACCAAAACCAAAACCATTTAATGTTTTCACATGTTCAACCCTCCATTTATTTTATTTACAGATAGAAAAAAGAAAGTCCCCTCTTTAATAATTATGCAAGTACTCAGTAAATGACAATAGAGGTTCGATCCCCACCGATTAAAAGAAAAAAATAATTGATACACTTGCTTCAGTAAATTATTGAGACTCCATTTTAAATTTAAAATAAGTACAAATTTTTCAAAAGTTCAAAAAATTATTAAATTTTTTTGTTCTTCATTATTTATCTTCTTTTTTTTTTTTTAAGAAAAAAAGGTAAATATTAATTATTTTACATTTTAGAGAAAATAGCTTAGTGTCGTATCGCAATAATTCATTTAATATAGAGTAGAGTGAGTATTACCTTACGACGAGGGACGACGATCATGGCTGGAGTGAGGATATCATTCTGGTATAGATCTCCGGCGACATACAAATCACGGTCATCAGAGTAGCTGTATCTGAGCAACCCAGCTTGTCTAGCAGATTCAAAGCACTGAGTGAAAGGAATTGGGAAATCATTGTTACAGTCCCAGCTACCAAATGCTGGAATGTGGCTCCTATTCATGAAGTAATAATTGCTCTCCTATCAAAAAAAAAAAAAAGAAGAAGAAATCAGAATAAGAACTACTAAAATGTAGCGATCCAAAATAAAGCAAAAAACAAATTAACCATTACATCCATTTTGGGGACTGTAGAATATTGGAGATTGACCTTACAATGGACTCCTCAGAGAGTTCAAAGTTACTGTTTATTAAATTAACAAGGACTATATGAATATATGAAAAGGGGAAGGTCTATTATAAAAGGGACGTTGGTTCAGTGGGGTTTATAAAGGCAAAAGAATCAGTAGGGGGTAGGGAAGTGGGGTAGTGAGGGGGATTCAAAGAGATACTGGGATATGAAGTTGTAGAATACAGGAAAAGGAACAGAAGAAAAAAGGTGAGAACAGAGAAAGCAAAAGGCCCGCGTGTCCAAAAACTGTGAGAAATAGACAAGGGGCCGAGAGGCCGTATTTTCTCTGTTTCATTTTATATTAATTAACTAGTAAACTTAGCCGCGCTATGTGCGGTGTGAAAAAGTTTTAAAGATATTTTTAAAATTTTAAATCCAAATAAATTAGATAACAAATTTTAACACATAAATTTGTAATTTTAACTTGATATATGAGATATTGATTTCACAAAAAAATCCTTAAATAAGCACCGTCGGTCCTAAAAATCATACTCCATCTGTTTCATTTTATGTGACACATTTTTCTTCATAATCCATCCTAAAAAATATGTTATTTTACTATAATTAAATAGAATTTACCACAACTTTTAAAAGTTTTTTTTTTCTTAAACACCGTATCAAGTCAAAGAGTGCCACATAAAATGAGACGAAGGGAGCATAAATATAATTAAATATTAATTAGTATTATAATTTTATATAAGAAACAATAATTGTCTTTTCATGATCCTTTAGATTATATATATGTTTTTTATCGAATGAATGTGTAAGACGACACTAAATGAGATTTACTCATTTAAATTAATGTATAATATCAACTTAAATAAGAAATGAAAAAAAAAATAACGTAAAAAATTGGTAATAAACCTAAAATATAAATGATTTTATTTAATCCTATATAAACTATCTAATATGATTTTAAGATGTGTAAAACAAATAAAATATTGAAAATGTAAATCTGTTCATATCGACAATCAAATAAAAAAGTTAGTATATTAGTGAAATTATGAAATAACTGTTAGTTTTCAAAAATAAATTATGATATTAAATTAATTATTACTACTATTTTTGAACT
>JAJOOR010003731.1:0-94402 GCA_036250505.1 Solanum acaule | reverse complement strand
TAGAAGCATAAGCTATAACCTTACATCGCTGCATCAAAACACAAGATAGGCCGACTCTGGAGGCATCACAATAAATAACATAACTGTCTCATCCCTTTGGTAGAGTCAAAACAGGAGCTGTAGTCAACCTAGTTTTTAATTCTACAATGTTTTTCTAACAATCATCTGACCACTGAAACTTGACCTTTTTTCTAGTCAACTTAGTCAATGGATAGGCTATGGATGAAAATCCTTCCACGAACCTTCTGTAATAACCAGCCAACCCCTTGAAAGTTCTGATATCTATAGGTCTGGTCCATTGTTTCACTGCTTCTATTTTCTGAGAATCAACTCAGATCCCTTCGCTAGATACAATATGCCCAAGACAAGCAACGAAATGCAAAAACAACTCTCATTTTCTAAACATAGCAAACAACTGGCGATCTTTGAGAGTTTACAAGTCAACCCAATGCTTCACATGTTCTTTCTTGTTCTAGAGTAAATGAGCATATCATCAATAATGACGATAACGAACAAGTCTGAATACTGGTTGAACACTCTGTTCATCAAATCCATGAAAGCTGTGGGAGCATTGGTTAGGACAAATGACATAAATACAAATTCATATTGACCATACCGAGTTTTGAAGGCTATTTTTGGGATGCCACTATCTCTAACTCTGCGTTGATGATAACTGGATCTGAGGTCTAACTTTGAGAAATGACTAGCACCCTGAAGTGGGTCAAACAAGTCATCAATCACAGGATATGATACTTATTCTTGATTGTGACCTTGTTCAACTGCCTAGAGTCAATGCATATTCTGAGAGAACCATCTTTCTTTTTCACAAACAACACTGGTGCACCCCATGGGGAAATACTAGGTCTGATGAAGCCCTTATCTAGAAGGTCTTTCAACTGCTCTTTCAATTCCTTAAGATCAGTTGGAGCAATTTTGTAGGGAGGAATAGAAATAGGCTGGGTATCGGGAGATCAATTCCAAAGTCGATTTCCCTTTCGGGAGAAACTCTGGGAAGATCTTTTGGAAACACTTTTGGGAACTCATTTACAATAGGAACTGACTCAAGAGTTGGGTTTTAGATCTTGAATCCTTTACTTGAACTAGATGATAGATATAACCCTTAGATATCATCTTTCTAGCCTTAAGGTAAGAAATGAATCGACCCATAGGAGCTAAGCTACTACCCTTCCATTCTAAGATTGGTTCATCTGGAAATTTAAAACGAACTATTCTAGTTCTACAATCGACTTAGGCATAACAAGAATGTAACCAATCCATGCCTAGAATGATATCAAAGTGTACAATTTCTAATTCTACTAGATCTGCTGAGGTGACTTTCTGAGAGACTATGATAGGGCAATTTTTGTATACCCGTCTAGCTATAACTGGGTCACCGACTGGAGTAGAGACTAAGAAGGGTTATGAGAGAGTTTCTGGACTAACATCGAAGTTGACTGCGATATACGGAGTTAAAATGGAGAGAGTAGCCCTGATGAGTCCACTATTTGGACTCATTTAGGGCTTTATTTTAATAGATTTAGTGTTCCCGAATGCATATATTGTCTCAATAACCGATGTAAATCCTTGAATTTTAGGTATTTGGCCATAGGGACAAATCATGGACACTATTGAGCAAAAAGGAACAAGGCAGCTAAAAAAACGAAGAAAAGAAGGCCTGAGGATCGCCTAAACCATTGGGCGAGTCACTAAATGGCCTTGGTCTCGCCTAATGTTCCAGTGTGCCAAGCCCTGAAGAAGAAAATCAAGTTGGCGATAGAAAGGAGCAGTCGACGAATCGCTGAATAGTTCCACGATGCAGTGCCTTATCGCCCAAAGTTACAGGACCTCAAGGATGCTGAAGGCAAAAGCGAAAAGGTGATAGAAACGATCCCGACTTATTGCGCCGACTGGTCCTTCACAACACACTTTTTGGCAACTATAAATACTTGTTTGAATTTTTAGTTTAGGATGCAATTTTTAGAATATCAAGTTTATTATTCAGTTTTAGAGCTTAGAACTGCATTGGGAGACATTTTTCCTTAGCTTTGAAGATTTCCATTTCTAAGAAATTGGAAGTGGGTATTGAATATTCTTCATCTTAGAGGTTTGTAAAGACAATATTAATCGTACCTAGATGATGGAAACACATTTCGGTATCGATTTCTATCTTTTTACTATGTCTAGCTAACACTCCAATTATTGGGGTGTGATTATGTGATTACGGGTTGAATGAACTGCCGGGTATTGCTAATTGATAGTTTATTTGTTGTTTAAAAGTGATTTCGTTCAATAGCTATGGTTGAATTTAATGGGTTGTAGTTGCAAATACAATCTTAACTTTGTGTTTTTGGCTTGCTCAAGAAAGAGGTTTAGAAACCAAAATTGCTGAATCGATGGTCTGTGGGTATTGGATTGTCATGGGTTCAGCTCGATAGAGTGAACCCTAAACCCTTTTCCACACATTCAGCTCGATAGAGTTAATGGCCTAAAGGGAAAGTTCTACTTGATTGCGGCTTATTGGTGTTCGAGAAAAACCCATTTGATTCGGGGTAAATTGTTCGAGAGAAAGTTTACCCCCACTAAAGTATAGCTTATTCACTAATTTGCAGCGATTTACTACTAATTGCAATCACCCGGTTGTTTACCTTAGCCCATAATCTGATCACATCCCAAGAATCTTGTCCCCATATTCGTGTTTTCATACTATTTGTTGTTTGTAGTTGCTAGTTGACTACAAACCCCTTTGATATTTGACACTGGTGTCAACCTTAAATTTATCATGTGTTTCTTCGTAAATGTGTTTAGCTATGATTGACTTGAGCATATTTATGCTTTTCTATTGATTTTTTAGCACGAACCACTCCGTTGGTTCTCGACCGCAACTCACTAGTTGAGTTATATTACTATTGAACGATCGCTGATGTTTAGTATTGGATGAAGCATCTTTGATAGCGTTCTCATCATTATAAAAATGGCGCCACTGCCGGGGAGTGGTGTTACTTCAAAATTTATAGTTAAGTTGAATTTTGTTCTTGTTAGTTATAGTTGAACTTACTTTATTTTTAGTTTTGTTTTGCTTGTTTGTCTGTTACAACATGAAGAATGAGTGTGAATGGTGACAATGGTTACCAAATGGACCATCCCCTTTTTAAACTGTTTAATCTTAGGGATAACCTCCTAATGTTCAAGTAATTGGGAGGTGAGACTATCCATGAGATGTGTTAGAGATTTAAAGCAATACTGCAGCAGTGCCCAATTCATGGAATGCCAGATAAATTGCTACTGGAATACTTCTACAAAGGTCTTGGTCCCGAAAATAGAATCGTTGATGATACACTTTTTGTAGGTTGTTTGATATAACAACCCTATGAAGTAGTAGCCCAACTTCTGGATGTCTTGTCCAAGAAAGTTATGAAGTTAAAGGCAAGGTCCAAAAAGAAGGACAAGTGCCTTCCTCATCACGAGTGTCAAAAGATAAAGCACCAGGAGAGTGAACAAAATCAAGAGGCTCTCTCACTTATTCTACCCAAAATCGAAGAACAAGATAGAGTGTTGAATGAACTGAGAGAGAATTTCCTAATGATTAATCAGATGATAACCTCTCATTCCATGATTATTTAACTGCAAGACGCCCAAATAGACCATGTGCTATCGTGTCTTTACTCACAGTTTAAAGAGGGTTTGCCTAGTGACACTACAGCCAACCCCAAGAATGAGGATTGAGTAAGGAATTGCGTCATGCCATGACTTTAACTAAGGAGCTGCTTGGGAGGCAACCCAAGACCCTCTTTACTCCTTTATTTTTGTTTTAGAAATAATGGTGCGTTGATTGTGCAGGTTAAAGTGTGGAAAGTGTTTAAAAAGTTTAGGTTGGCGAGACAAAATTCCAGTTGGTGCATCACCGCAAAGGTCGGCGTGCCCGACTTGATTCGACGTTTGACTCAAGACAAGTTTAATTTGGGGTTTGTAAAACTCGGAGAGGCAAGGAATAACTTGGCGAATCGCCGATCAGGTCGACGATCATGATCTCGTCCGCCGTTTGGATCCCCAAAATTAATAGAGGTCATGTAAAAATCAGCGAGGTAACTATCCACTCGGCGAGTCACTGAGTAGATCAGCGACCCCGACTAACGTCGCCAACTGGGCGAGAACTGGACAGTTTTAAGGCCAAAGGTTCAAAAGTTTCAAATTCTTTCACTTTCCCTCACTTTCAAACCTTCACAAACTCATACCCGCTTAGTATTTTCTATATTTCTTGCATTTTTACTATATTTGAGTTGTTGATTGGTTCTTGGAGTTGGATTACATTGCCACCTAGCATTCCAATTTTATTTATTCAGCATAAAAGGTTGGTTCTCCAAACCACGAGTCTATTTTTATCAATTTTGTACTCTTTTGCAAATGATATTATCTTGTTGAAGTGTGCTGGGCCTCACTGATAGGATTAAAATGTTTGGTTGCCTGTTTTGAATTGATAATCTTTCCCGTATTGTTGTGAATGTTGAAATCTGACATTTTTATACCTTAAAATTAATTAAATTTTGTGGGGTTGTGCTTGCATGTCGTTGGGTTTAGTTGGGTGAAGTTTTGTGCAAAATGATGTAATTTGCCCAATGATAGAGCAGGTGAAGCCCTTCTTAAGGGCAAAAGTCATCAATTGGCCAAATTTGGAAAAACCGGGAGAAGTGTGAGTATCCCGGGGTAATGAGTGCTATGGGTCTTCCTTTAATATTAGTAGTGCTGGGTTTGATTTTGTTTATGGGGGTTGCGGGGTAGAATTGGAGAAGTTGAGTTGAAAGTAGGCACGTTTGGTCGATTGGCAAGCTGGGTCAAGCTCATCGAACCACTCGGCGGTTCGCCGTAGGTCCCCATCTCACCTTTAATTTCATGCTTAATGTGTTGTTGTACTCTGTAACATTTGGCGAGAACCCTGAGGTCGCGAAGGCACTAGGCGACTCGCCGAAAGACTTTTTGATCGCCCTTTGTCTGCACCTCTGAGGCTTTTTTGCACTGTAACTTTCGACGGGCTATCCCTTGCTCGCCAAAATCTGTCGATGATTCACCGAAAGGCCCTCCCCATTGCCAGCTTGCTAGAATGTTAGAGCTAATCCTTTCGGCAAGCCTGATCTAGCTCGCCAAAGTGATTTCGTGAGTCGCCGATTTGTTCGGTGAGTTTGTCTGCAACTGTTTTTTTGTGACTTTGATTGAGTTGTTTCTAACTTTTTTCCCGATGTTTTGCAGATATGGTATGAACAAATGTAGACATGCCACCCCGGAAAATAGTGCGGTGTATCACTATAAATGAAGGGGGATCAAATCCTCCAAAGAAAGGCAGACAAGAGCCTCATCCAGGTGATAAAGGAAAGGGAAAGAGACCCATATCCGTTAGGATGACTACTGGCTCCCAGGATGCTTTATCTGAGACTAAGGATGACCAACCTTTGCACCCCCGGCGGAATGAAATCCGGGCTAGATCTCAACCTGACTCAGCCAGAGTCCCTCATGCTTCTACACCAGCAGACTCAGTGCCAGCTCAGGCACGTCCTGTGTCCCCTATGCCACCTGTCATTCCTCCTCCCACGCTTCTAAACTAGTTAAAAGGTGATGGTTTGCGGACAATCTTAGAGGAGAAGTTGCTCTCGACAGAAGGGCTGGAAGGCAAGTACTCAGATGTGAGGGACACCCTCATAAATCAAGACGTGCAAGAAAGTCCCACTTTACCCATGTTTAGAGGAAAATGGAACCCCTCCATATATAATAAAAAAAAAAGAGAAAAAGAATGAAAGAATGAAAAAGAAAAAGTTGTGGAATAAAGTATGAAAATGCAAAAAGAAGTGGGGTTTCCAATAATCCATGGAAAGTGAATAATGGGATGACTTGTGAGCATGATTAAAAATGATGAAGAGATGGAAAGGAAGTTTTGTTCACACCCCATTTCAGGAGGACTATAGCCATTGAACCTAGATGACTATACCTTTGCACTCAACTCTATTACAAGCCTTGAAAACACCTTTTTGATCTTAAGTGAGTTGAAGCAGGTGTTGATTGGAAAATACGGGCAAACCTATGGGTGAAATCATAAATTATGTTCATCTTTGTGAGTGTGAGCATTGCAGTTGATTCCAGAGCTTTATATTATGAACCATTGTATGTGAATTTGGAATCATTCTTTGTGTGAGGGCATTTGAGTACCTTTGTTGTGCTTGAACTTGCATTTGAAGCAAGTATTGTGAGCTTGAGATTCTTTGATATTGGTGAATCACAGCTTGACTCTTTGAATGCACATTTGATCCTTCCATGAGTAAGTTGAGTCTTTTTGTGTGCATTCATGATTGAATCTTGTGTAGAACTATTTAAGACATCCTTTTTGAACTGCTGAACTTGAGTTTTACTTGAGGACAAGCAAAAGTTTAAGTTGGGGGTGTTGATGAGTCCACGATTTGGACTCATTCAGGGTTTTATTTTAAGAGATTTAGTGTCCTCGAATGCATATTTTGTCTGAGTAACTGACGTAAATCCTTGACTTTCAGGTATTTGTACTTAGGGACAAAGCATGGACACTATTGAGCAAAAAGGAACAAGGCAGCTGAAAGAACGAAGAAAAGAAGGCTTTAGGATCGCCTAAACCATTAGGTGAGTAACTAAATGGCCTTGGTCTCGCCTAATGTTCGAGTGTGCCAAGCCCGAAAGGAGAAAATCAAGTCGACGAGTCACCGAACAGTTCGTGATGTAGTGCCTTATCGCCCAAAGGTATAGGACCTCAAGGATGCTGAAGGCAAAAGCCAAAAAGCGATACAAATGACCAAAGGGCGGATCGCCGGGTAGATCACCAATCCCGACTTATTGCGCCGACAGGTCCTTTAAAACACACTTTTTGACAACTATAAACACTTGTTTGAATTTTTAGTTTAGGATGCAATTTTTAGAATATCAAGTTTATTATTCAGTTTTAGTGGTTAGAATTGCGTTGGAGAGACATTTTTCCTTAGCTTTGAAGATTAAAGATTTCCATTTCTAATAAATTGGAAGTGGGTATTGAAGATTCTTCATCTTATACGTTTGTAAAGACAATATTAATCGTACCAAGTTGATGGAAACACATTTCGGTATCAATTTCTATCTTTTTACTATGTCCAGCTAAAACCCCAATTCTTGGGGTGTGATTATAGGCTGAATTAACTGCTGGGTATTGCTAATTGATACTTTATTTGCTGTTTAAAAGTGATTTTGTTCAGTAGTTGTGGTTGAATTTAATGGGTTGTAGTTGCAAATACAATCCTAACTTCATGTTTTTGGCTTGCTCAAGAGAGAGAATTTAAAACCAAATTTGTTGAATCGATAGTCTGTGGGTATTGGATTGTCATGGGTTCAGCTTGAGAGAGTGAAACCTAAACCCTTTTCCACACATTCCGCGAGAGAGAGAATGGACTAAAGCGAAGGTTGTACTTGATTGCGGCTTATTGGTGTTCGAGAGAAAGCAATTTGATTCGGAGAAAATTGTTCGAGAGAAAGTTTACCCTGACTAAAGTCTAGCTTATTCACTAATTTGCAGCGGTTTACTATTAATTGTAATTACCCGGTTGTTTACCTTATCCCATAATCCGATCACATCCCAAGAATCCCGTCTCCATATTCGTGTTTTCATACTATTTGTTGTTTTTAGTTGTTAGTTTACTACAAACCCATTTTTTATTTGACACTTGTGTCAACCTTAAATTTATCATATTTTTCTTCGTAAATGTTTTTAGCTATGATTGAATTGAGCATGTTTATGCTTTTCTATTGATTCTTGAGTACAAACTGCTCCGTTGGGACTCGACCCCAACTCACTAGTTGGGTTATATTACTCTTGAACGATCGCTGATGGTTAGTATTGGATGAAACATATTTGATAGTCTTATCATCTTTATCAACCCCTTGGTTCTATTAAAGCATAAACATCTAAGTTAAAAAATCGTAACGTACTAGTAACTACATTAGGAGAATTTTCGTGATCCTGGCGAACTTGAAGAGCATACAACCTGTTTTGGCGCTGACCACCATCTATACTAGATGAGTTACACTGCTGGTGCTACTAAAGTTATAGACTGAGCTCTATCGTTATTGCCTCCTTGGCACTGTTTAGTAGAAGGACAATCTCAGAACCTGTGACCAGACTGACCACACCCAAAGCATCCTTCCTTTCTTGCAAGAGACTCACCCGGATGGTTCTTACCACACTTTGGACAAGTTGGGTAGGTTCTGGTGCCTGAAATACTCCCTTTAGACTTAGAGCCTAATGCCCTACCTTTCTGATCCTGTTGGAACTTGAAGGATGGAACACTAGCTGATGAAGGTGCTGGTGCTGAAGACTTCAACTGAAATTGCGAGTGATTTCCACAACCCGATTTCTATTGAGAATACTCATAGTTGTCTATCCTAGCCTTCTTATTATCCTTAGCCTATTACCTAAGATTTTCTCCTTCAACCTGCTGAGAATGAGTCATGAGCCTAGAGGTGTTCATATTTTCAAACAACATAACATTTCTACACCCGGTTTATCACTAAGTCGGATACCTCCATACAAAGACTTGTTCATTTATACCCTTGTATCGGCAACCATGTGAAGATCTTACCTCGAGAGTTGGGTGAACTTGAGTTCGTACTCTTGGACTGACATGCTACCTTGACTTAAATTCAAGGACTCTTGAGATTTCGGCTCCCTCAACTCTCGTGGAAAGAACCAGTCCAGAAAAGCTTTGGAAAAACACTCCCAAGTGATAGAAACTGCATTTGTACCCCTGTTTTCCTTCCATTGAGTAAACCAAATGTGAGCTACATCCTTCAGCTGGTAGGATGCTAACTCCACCCTATCATTTCCTGTCATATGTATCAATCTAAAGATCTGGTTGGCCTCATTTATGAAGTTTTGAGGATCCTCACCAATTTGCGATCGTAGGAACTCAAGTGGATTTATCTTAACAATATCACGAACCCTAGCTGCCACTGATCCACCACTAGAATTTGCAACTGGAGCCTGCTAGTTGTTCTTGTTGGTCACACTTTGAGCCAAAAGCTGAATGGAGTTTCGAAACTCAACATTTGAAACTTCCTGATATGGAGCTGGAGGAGTTGCATTAGTGTTGCATTCATTGGCATTCCTTTCATAAGCTCTACGAGGAGGAATGGTCTTAAAGAGCATAACGATGGATTAGTAAGAGATCATACCTTACGTACGATAAGAATATCAAGAAAGAGAAGTTTTCCTAAAACACTTTGTAGCCTCCCTTTTATTAGATGTGGTGCACTTCACACCTATGCAAATGACTCTACTTAATGAGACTTTTAGACATTCTAGGACTCTTAAACCTAGTGCTCCGATACCAAGTGTTTCATGCCCCGAAGCTACCACCAGGATGTGGACATGGGACCTAGGACCACGAGTGACCCCAAGCTAACCCTGTTGTAATATCATAGGGATATACTTAAAGATAACTGAATTAAGAAAGTATTGTGCGGAAGCTTAAAACATGTAATTAACTAAATTGATGGGGAGTACCCAATACTATCTTAAATATACATAAAACTGAGAAGAGTTTAGGATATTGAAAATAAAACTCAAACACTAAAGCTGAATCTATCTATGCCTCAAATAAGCCTCTAACTTACTAGAGATGCTGGGACATGCCCCAGCTAAATCTAGCAAAAACTGAAACTAAAGACTAAAAATAGAAAGATAGTTATGTCAATCGTCCTCGATGAATGAGGACTCACCACTGATGCTACTAAAATGGAGATCAGGGAACCGATCTATGCGTGATCTGAAAGTAGAGGACCTGAACCTCTATCACAAGAAGATGTAGCACAGCGTAAGCTTCAGTACTTGAAAGGTATTGAGCATGCATGATAGAATCAAGTGAAACAATATGCATAACTGAACAAAGAATATAACTGAGCAGCGGTATAAGATAGGCATCATACTATACTAAAAATACTAAATACGAACTAACTGGATGCAATGACCAGTTTTATAACATGCTGAATCTCAAATCTGAAGATACTTGGTTTATGCATAGAATATAACTATGGGAGCTACTAATAACCGACATAAAACCACATGAGCTAAATATGGAGTTCGATGTATACAACCCATTAAGAGGACCTAATATACCCTGCCAGAGGTATAGAGGCATAACTGGCGTGATCACTAAAACTGATGCCCACAGAGGGGACTTATGACCTACAGGGGCACGTAGTTCTGGGACTTAAGGGTGACTAACCCTAGTCCACTCGGTATTAAGCCTACTCCTAATTGATAATGTAATTAACACATTATGACTGAATTTATGTAATACTAGATAGCTCAAAATACTAAATGCTTACAAAAAATGCAACATTTATATATTGATAAAATACATTCTCAACCAATGCATGCATAACTGAATAATCTGACCTACCAAGTGTAATACATGAAGTAAATGAATCTACACAACTAGGGTTCTCAGTTTCAAGAAGAAATACGCAACAATTCCATGAAAACATGATAATTTGATTTGGATTAGTCTAACAACTGAATCACAACAGAAATTTTGAAATTCTAGAAACCCTAGGTCTAACATGGTATAGAGAATCAAGAATCTTACTGAATTCTAGGGAACTAATGGGTGAAAGGAACCCACTATTGAAATCCCACATACTTGATGACGAAATTCATAGAGAAATCTTTCGATTTTGGGGCTCGAACTGACGAGAACTCTTTGCGTTCTTTAACTAGGGCTGCTCGACTTTTTCCTCTTGTTTTTCTCTAAGATAGATGAATTTGTCAATGGTTGATTAGGGTAAGTTCTAATTTGACTCGGCTGAAACTGAACAAAACCACGAAGTTTAGGGGTTAAACGATGCTGTTTAGGGGTCCAACGCATAAGGAAAATACCAAACGTCCCTTGACTTAAAAGTTGTCTGGGTCACTGACGAACGGTGGATGGACGAACGGTCCATTATGGTCGGCCGTCATTTGGTTTTAGAGAGTGGATTATGGGGCTTCGATCCACGGACCGTGGTCCCACCTACGGTCTGTAGGTTCTAGTCGAGGTCGGTCCTTGGCTAAATTTTTTGGGTTTACTAGGGAGTTGGTTGTAGGTGGCCCACCACGAACCCCACATATGATCTGTGGGCCCCACTACAGTCCGTGGGTGGAAACCTGGGTTGCACCTGCAACTTTTTGAAATCTGTTGGTTAGTCTGTTTCGAATGCGGGGTGTTACAAATGCGGTAGTTAATGAGAAAAGAATTAGCAACAGAGATTCGGTGGATGCTATCTAATAGTCTAATGTCAATTAGAGATTCAGTAAAAACTAAGCCATACATTGATGTGATGTCTAATCTGGGGTAAAGGAAAAGGTTAGTAAAGCATACACCCATAGCCGGACCAAGGTGCGAAGTGAAATTCCCTACTTGGAGGACCAATTACTTAGGGATACATAACTTACCAAATTTGCATGTAAAACACTAGGAAAGGATTACTATTATTAGGACTACGACGTTAAGAGCTTATGGGGAACACACATACCCTAGTTTCTCTGTCATATTGATAAATTAAAGTTTTAATCTTGCTTACTTGTTACTTAATCAACAATATGTTACTTGCTTACAAACCTCACCACCCCCTTTGTTTACTTGTCTTGGAAAAAGTTTTACTAAATGGATATAATAGTGAGATAAGTTTAAGTGTGAACCATATTCCTCATGGGATCGACCCAAGCCTACAAGTTGGGTTCTTTATTTGACAATGATCGCTTATACTTTTTATAGGGTGTGTAATTGGAGCCTATCAATAACTGTTATTATACGCAAACTTTATGAGAGGTAGGTGATCATCCCAACTACCCTTGAAATAGATCAGGCAAGCTCTTAACATGTCCTCTAAGGTCTGAATGGTACACTTTGCCTGCCAACCGTCTGTGTATGAAATGTTGTGCTAAGATTTACTTGAGTACCAAGACCTTTTTGAAACAATCTTCAGAAATAAGAGGTAAAGGGAGGACCTCTATTTGAGATGATAGACAAAGGAACCCCATGTAACCTGATTATCTCATTAATGTAGAGTATAGTGTAGTCCTCCACTGAATCTGTAGTCTTAACATCCAAAAGGTGAGCGGGCTTAGTAACTCTGTCTATTATTACCCAATGTTGTCTACGAGTACGAGATAAACCCGTAATGAAGTCCAAGTTTATCACTCCCGACTTCCATCTAGGAATGTTAATCTCTTGAGTCATACCTTCTAGATTATGAAGTTCTACCTTTACCTATTGATAATTAGGGCACTTAGCCACGAAATCTGTTATATCCCTCTTAATATCGTTCCACCAAAAGACTTCTCGCGGATCACAGTACATCTTAGTGGCACCTAGATAAATAAAATACTTGAGATATAGGATTCTATAAGGATATGCTGGCTCAACTCACCTACCTTAGGAACACATAAGTGACCCTAGTAACAATGTACACTATCTCCCACTTGGGAGAAAACCTCTACTTTCTGCTAAAGAACTTCACCCTTTAACTTAAGCAATATAGGATCACTGTCTTATTTTTCCTTAACCTTTGCTACATATGAATATTTAGATCCATTCTGAACTATCACACCACCATCTGTCATGTTCGTAAGGCCAACTCCTAAGTGTGCAAGCCAGTGGAAATCTTTTGTTAATTCCTTCCTTTCGTCCTCAACTGTTACGACCCAGGAGTACCCCCTAGACGTAACATGGCATACAAAACTCCGAACAGTCTCATACAAGCCCTTAGCATATCATGAACATGAGATAATAAAAAAGTACGACAAACTTTAAAACTTTTTACAATCAAAATCATTTACATAAAAGCAGGCGGAAGTCTTTCTATACTTTGTCTCAAACCCCCTAATACAACCTTTAGAATAAAACTCTTAGGACATAGCCCATACAATAGTCTCAACATGAAAAGTAAAAGACATAAAGGAAAAAGTGGATTTTGTCCTATGAGGACTCACCAAGATCTTCAACTCCTTAGCTCCTTAGAAACCTAGCTTCAAAATAGCACTCAAGTTTCCTAATGTACTAAATATGTTAGCTAGCATAACCATAAGAGCATAAGAGAAGGGTTAGTTAATATAAGACATAATCCAAAATCATATGAAATACTTCATGAAACATCAATAATAAGCATAAGAGACAATATCATCATAATTAGAAAAGTCTCTGACATAAGCATCTTATAAACATTCTTTGACTCTTAGTCATCTATACCATAATAGAACTACTCTCAAGTAAAGTCTCCGACATAAGCATCTTATAAACATTCTTTGACTCTTAGTCATCTATACCATAATAGAACTACTCTCAAGTAACCTCAAAAGCATACATGTGCAAAATATGAATAGAATCCCATAATACCACCCAAGCCAAGTATCCCTTTTTTGGTCATCTTAATCATAGTCTATATACATGGTCAAGTATTAAGCTTCTATACCATAAGGGCACCATACATCTAAGTAACCTCAAAGCACACTTGTGCAATGCATGAAAGGCATCACATACTACCCTTCACACTAAGCATAGCCTTGAAGTCATATTGGTCATACTCATCCTCCTTTCGCCTCATTATTAGCTTAACTCTCATAACTATGGGAATCTCTCACCTTTAGGCAATTATAGCAAGGAAGGCAACTATAGCACACTCCTATCTAAAAACTTTTCTTTAATAAGCCTAAGTCATACTTGTGCAATTCATGAGTAGCATCCCATAATACTATTCATGCTAAGTACCACTTTTAGGTCCTCATACTAATGCTTTTTTGTTTGGAACCTAGTTCCTCTCTTTAACTTAGAAAACTATGATATACTCTCTTAAGCACATCTTAGTTCATCTCTCTTTAAACCTTGGAACATGATGAGGTACTTCCTTAAGCACATCTTAGTTCATTATTAGGTTGAACCCTATGATTTACTTCTTTAAGAATGTCTAAGTTCATTCTTAACATGGATCCTATGAGATACTTCTTTAAGTATGTATTAGTTCACTATTAAGATTGACCCTATGAGATACTACCTTAAGCATGTCTAAGTCCATTTACACTTTGAAAACTATGAGATACTCCTTTAAGTATGTCTCAACTCATTTACACTTTGAACACTATGAGATGCTTCGTCAAGCATGTCTTAGTTCAATTATGGTATAGAATACTATGAGATGCTTCTTTAAGCATGTCTTAGTTCATTGGATATGGAGATTGCTACTAGAAACCTTAACTCCACTATGTGAAAGCTTCCATCTCATGAGACCTAACTTTGGGAAAACCCACACTCTACTATGTAAGAGTTCCCCCTTTAACTTGGATAGTCCTCACTTAAACTAGGTGTGGTTATCCTTTCTACTTGGAGCCCGGGCCATTTCTTCTGTGACACTATATCTCATTGTCAATATCCCGTTGGAGCCAAGCATACACCCCAAGATTTACTTGTTAAGCCTTGCTTAACATTCATGTCTCATGGAAAGATGTCCTTGACAATCAATCCATGTTCAAGTGATTCTATCAGTTTATACTTTCAAGCATTTATAAGGCAGGTTAGGTGAGTGTAGGACTTTCACCACAATTGTACCTATTAGACTTATATTCTCATTTAGACTTTACTCTCAAAGCCTTAACATCTATTGTTAATCATATTAGCTTCACTATAAAACCCTAGTTCAACTTTACAAGTCAAGATCAATCATATTTAATAAAGTCTAGTTCTATTCATGATTATATGTTCCTAACTTTGAACAATTACTACACATGACCTTGACTTAGGAAGATCACCTATGAACCTTCAATTTCACCTCTAATGGCATAAACCCACAAAATATCACATTCATCACATAGACTAGGGTTTACAATAGAAATCACATGAATTCATCATAATATAACAATTCAATGTTAATACAATCATAATTAGGTATTATACACTAGATTGGAATCATACCTAAACCCTACCCACAACGTAGAAGGAATTCTAGCTAGAATTAGGTTTTTGACTTCAGAATTAAGGGAAAACCTAGGGGGCTCTATCGGTGGAAGAACCCATAGATGATTAAGCTAACATACATTAATTCAAATCCCTAATCAAGCTTGCATCTATGGAGGAAAATCTGCCCTACTCTCTTCTCTTCTTCTTTTTCTTCACTTCTAGAGAGACAATTTCTTGGAGGGAATTTGGGTGCTTTGAAGAATGAATTAAATGATATAGTTTAGGGGTATATTAGGCTTATATAGGTGGTTTAATAACTAACTAACAGACTTCCTTTAACCCTTAACTAATTAATAATTACCCCCAAACCCCTAGCTTAATAACTAACACTTAAAATCTACCCTCACTCACGAACCACCCACAGACGGACCGTGAGTGGGTCCACGATCCGTACTGTACCTTCTTAGGTGAGGTACTAAGGCTAGAAGAAGCAAGCCAACTCAAGCCTTGACCCACGACCCCAACCCACGGGGCGTGGTTCCATCTACGGCCAGTAGGTGGCAAGCGTATGTGGCTGAAATTTGACAGCTTTTTGGGCAGTTTTGAGGTCCTCCTCAAGGACCCCTTGGGTGGCCCTTGGGGGGTCTTATCTTGACTCCCTAATCCTTAAACCTCCATTCTAAGTATGAGAATCATTTTTGCGACTGAAACCCTCTCACCAAACTCTAAAACTCTAAAAACTCTAGATCTCTCTAGTTAAACCTACTAGTTTCCGAGGCATAACATCAACATGAGTTAACTATGCATGGATAGTCTGCTAAGAGCATCAGCTACTACATTGGCCTTAGCAGGATGGTAAAGCACATTCATGTCATAGTCCTTGAGGAATTCAAGCCATCTCCTCTGGGGAAGATTCAACTGTTTTTGGCTGAACACGTACTGGAGGCTCTTATGATCTGTGAACACATCTATGTGAACACCATACAAGTAATGTTTCTAAATCATTAGGGGAAATACTAAGGCTGCAAGCTCGAGGTCATGAATCAGATAGTTCTTCTCATCAACCATTATTTTTCTAGAAGCATAAGCTATAACCTTACCTCGCTGCATCAACACACAGCACATGCCGACTCTGGATGCATCACAATAGATCACATAACCGTCGGGACCATTTAGAAGAGTCAAAATGGGAGTTCTAGTCAACCTAGTTTTTAGTTTTGAGAAGCTCTTCTTATACTCATATAACCACTGAAACTTAACCTTTTTCTAAGTCAACCTAGTCAATGGGGAAGCTATGGATGAAAATCCTTCCACAAATCCTCTGTAGTAACCAGCCAAAACCAAGAAAATTTTGATATCTGTTGGAGAGGTGTGTCTGGGCCATTGTTTCACTGCCTCTATTTTCTAAGAACCCACTCAGATCTATTCACTAGACACTATATGACCAAGGAAATCAACTGATTGTAACCAAAACTCTCATTTGCTGAACTTAGTGAATAACTGGCGATCTGTGAGATTTTGCAGAACAACTCTCAGATACGTTGCATGTTCCTCCTTATTCCTAAAGTAAATGAGGATATCATCAATAAAGACAATACCAAAAAATTCTAAATACAGCTTGAACACCCTGTACATTAAATCCATGAATGCTGCAGAGCATTGGTTAGTCCAAATGACATAACTACAAACTCATAAAGACTATACCGAGTTCTGAAGGCCGTTTTCAGGATGTCACACTGATGATAACTGGAAATGAAGTCTATCTTCGAAAAATGACTAGCACCCTGAAGTGGGTCGAACAAGTCATCAATCCTGGGGATAGGGTACTTATTCTTGATTGTGACTTTGTTCAACTATCGATAGTCGATGCACATCATGAGAAAACCATATTTCAACTAGAGATGCTCGGACATGCCCATAGCTAACTCTAGTAAAAACTAAAAACTAAAATGGAAGACTGAAATAGGAACATGTTTGTTGTCCTCAGAGTATGAGGAGTCACCACTGATAATGCTAAATACGGATTGGGAACCGATCTACACGTGATCGAAATTTTGAGGACTTGAACCTACTTCACTAAAAGATGTAGCACAGAGTATGCGTCAGTACTTGAAATGTACTAAGCATGCAGGATAGGATAAAGCTGAAAAAATACATATATAACTAAATAAAGCATAACGATCAATGATATAATCTGAACATGATAAAGATAGTGAGATATACTGGAAATGACTAAACTTAATGCAATGACCAAGTACATAAAATGCTGAAACTGAATATTGAAATGTAACTAGTAACCTGGTCAATGCACTAGAATCTGACTGTGGGAGCTACTATTAATTGACATAAAACCACGTGAGCTAATTGTGGACTCTGATGTATACTGCCCATCCGGAGGACCCAATATACCCTTCCAGGGTATAAAGGCATGACTGGAGTGATCACTAAATCAGATGCCCACAGAGGGGACTTATAAGCCTACAGGGGCACGTAGTTCTAGGACTATGAGGGTGACTGACCCTAGTACAACTCAATATTAAGCGTACTCCCAACTAGAAATGTGTACGATACAACATACCTGAAATATATTGGATAGCTCAATATTCTGGCATGCTAACTGAAAATGCAATATTAAAGTACTGATAATGAAACATTTGAAAACTGAGTTATGTATATCTGTTTATCTGTCCTAGCTAGTGTAATTCATGAACTAAAAGAACTACACAATAAGGGTTGCAAGTTTCATACAAGAATCTATGCAAAAGTGTTAGGTCTACATGATAATCTTATTAGGAACACGATAGCAGCTAAATCATAACAAATTTCTAAAGTTTTAGAAACCCTAGGTCTAAACAATATGAATGGAATTAAGAATCTGACTGAATTCTAGGGACCTATTGGGTGGAAGGAACCCACTAGAGAAATCCCACATACCTGGTGCCGAATTCCATGGAAAAATCTGTTTATTTCGGGGCAGGAACTAAGGAAAACCTGTTGGTTGTTCTTGAGAAAGCTATCGCCTATTTCTTCCCTTTTTTCTATACGGTTTGATGAATTTAGGAGAATGATCTACTAGGGTAGGATGTGATTAAGTTACAAAGCTTAAACTGACCAAAACGATGTAGTTCTGGAGTTAAACGACGTAGTTTAGGTTCCCAACGCATAGGGGAAAAGACCAAACAACCCCTAACTTAAAAGTTGTTGAGGCCAACAATGGGCCTGACCGATGGACCATCGAATGATTGACGGCCCGTACCGTTAGTCCGTTGATATTTTTAGAGGATGGGATCTGAGGGGTCTAAACCACGACCTTGACCATGGACCATGGTCTGACCTACGGTTCGTATTTCCAGGAGTAGGTCCAAACTTAGCTAGATTTTTCTTGGGTTCTGGGAGGGGGTTGCAGGTGGCCAACCCCGAACCCCACCTACGGTTTGTGGGTCAACCTACGGTCCGTGGGTTGCACCTGCAACTTTAGAAAATATATATTTTGTCTCTTTTAGAATTTGGGTGTTACATTATCTCCCCATTGGGAACATTTGTCCTCGAATGAAGACTAAACTAGTTGAACATGGAGGGAAAGAGTTTCAAACCCTACCACTAAGTACTGGAAATTGAAATTTCACTAAACTGAGTTCCAAGAACATGCAATACGCTGAAAATGCAAGTATAACTGAAGGAACTTAATACTAAGACTGCTTTTATGCAAGAGTAAACTGAGAGATTTGAAAGGAACTATTACCTCAAGATGGAATGGAATCGGAAGGAAAAAGATGAGGATACTTGGCCTTCATGGCTGCTTTTGCTTCCCAAGTAGCTTCCTCTACGAACTGACTCCTCCACAGTACATTAACTGAAGCTATTTCTTTATTACTCAACCTTCGAACCTGATGATCAAGAATTTCGACTGGCACCTCTTCATAAGTGAGACTATCCTTCACAGCCATATTTTCTAATGGTACTATGGATGTTGGATCACCTACACAGTTCTTCAACAAGGAAACGTGAAAGACTGGATGGACTGCTGCTAGTTCTGCTGGAAACTCTAACTCATAAGTCACTTTACCAACCCTTTTAAAGATTCTTTAAGGACCTACATATATAGGGCTGAGCTTCCCTTTGTTGCCAAATCTCATCACCCCTTTCATAAGTGACACTTTTAGGAAAACTCAATCATCAATTTGGAGCTCCAAGTAACTTTTCCTTACATATGCATAGGACTTCTGACGACTCTGTTCTATCTGAAGTCTATCTCTAATGAGCTGAACTTTTTCCATAGCATCACGAACCAAATCTCGTCCTATCAAGGCTGCTTTACCTACTTCAAACAAACCAACTGGAGATCCACATCTATGTCCATACCATGCCTCATAAGGGGCCATCTGAATACTGGAATGGTAGCTATTATTGTAGGCAAACTCTATAAGAGGTAGATGATCATCCCAACTACCCTTAAAGTCGATCACACAAGCTCCCAATATGTCCTTTAATGTCTAAATGGTATGCTCTACCTGACCATCTGCCTGTGGATGAAATGTTATGCTGAAGTTAACCTTAGTACGAAGGCCTTTCTGAAATACCATCAAGAAGTGAGAGGTAAACTGAGGACCTCTATCTGAGATGATAGACAAAGGGACCCCATGCAACCTGACTATCTCATTAATGTAAAGCTTGGCATAATGCTTCATCGAATCCGTAGTCTTGACAACTATGAAATGAGGAGACTTAGTAACTCTGTCTACTATTATCCAAATGGAGTCATGTTGTCTGCGAGTATGAGGTAAACCTGTAATGCAGTCCATGTTTATCACTTCGCACTTCCATGTAGGAATGTTTATCTCCTGTGTCATACCTCTTGGTTTCTGATGTTCTACCTTCAATTGTTGAAAATTAGGGCACTTAGCCACTAAATCTGTTATATCCCTTTTCATGTCATTCCACCAAAAGACTTCTCGCAGATCACGGTGCATCTTAGTTGCACCTGGATGAATAAAATGCATGGAGTTATGGGCTTTTGTCAGGATCTGTTGTCTCAACTCACCAACCTTAGGAACACATAAGCTACCCTAGTAGCGAAGCACACCATCTATCCTTTGGGAGAAAACCTCAACTTTCTACTGATGAACTGCATCCTTCAGTTGAAGCAAAAAAGGATCACTGCCTTTTTTTTCCTTAACTTTCACTACTAATGAAGATTCTACCCATTTTGAACTATCACATCATTATCTAATATGATCATAAGGGAAATTCCTAAGCAAGCAAGCCGGTGAATATCCTTTGCTAATTCCTTCCTTTCATCATCAACAAGCGATACAATACCACATATAGTTTGCTAAAACCATCTGCTACTACATTGGCCTTACTAGGATGGTAAAGCACATAAATATCTTAGTCCTTGAGGAACTCAAGCCATCTCCTCTGGCGAAGATTCAACTCTTTTTGGCTGAACACATACTGAAGGCTCTTATGTTCTATGAACACATCCACGTGAACACCATACAAGTAATGTCTCCAAATCTTTAGGGAATAAATTATTGCTGCAAACTCGAGGCCATGAGTCAGATACTTCTTATCATGCACCATAAGTTGTCTAGTAGCGTAAGCTATAACCTTACCTCGCTGCATCAACACACAACCTAGGCCGACTTTGGATGCATCACATTAGGTCACATAACTGTCTGAACCCTCTAGTAGAGTCATCACAATTAAGTCACCAATGTGGCCAATGCTTGGTCTTTTGTTGTCTCCTTGTTGGTCTCAATCATGCTATCAAGGAGGTTGGATGCTGCCTCATATGATAGTCATAGCAGACTATGCAGAGAAAGTTTGTCAGCCACTCTTCTATGTTCGGAACCAAGACCTCTGTAGAAGTATTCTAGTAGCATCTTATCTGGAATTCCATGAGTTGGGCATTGCTGCAATAATGCCATAAATCTTGGCCACAACTCATGGATAGTCTCACCCTTCAATTGCTTGAAAGTTAAGATGTTATCCCTAAGAATCATCAAACTCAAAAGAGGGTGGTCCATTGATTCACAGTTGTTACAAGACATGCTCATCTAATATGTTCAAAACAGCAACAGACGAACCAAAACTAAAAATAAGTAGATTCAACTATAACTAACAAGAATAAAATTCAACTTAGCTAAAGAATCTTAACCAACACAACTCCCCGACAGTGGCGCCATTTTGATTAAATAATTATTATCAAAGACACTTCATCCAATTCTAAGCGTCAACTATGGTTAGTCAGTATATAACCTAACTAAATAGGTTGGGTTCGAATCCCAAAGGGAGTGGTACGTGTTTAAGATTTAATAGGAAAGTATGAATGCTCAAGTCAATCATGGGAATAAACATTATCGAATAAAAACATAATTCAAATCAGAGGGTGACACTAATATCAAATAATAGGGGGGTTTTGGTTTGAAATTATCAACTACAGCAGCAGGAAACAACACAAAAATAACAATAATGAGATGGGTTCTTGGGATGTGATTTGATTATAGGCTAACGTAGACAAAAGGGTAATTGCAACTGTTAGGAAATAGCTGAATATTAGTGACTAAGAGCAGCCTACGCCTTAGTCCATTCACTCTCTCGAGCTGAATGTGTGGAAAAAGGATTAGGATTCACTCTCTCGAGCTGAACCCATGACAACCAAATACCCACAGACCATCAACGAATAATCTTTGTTACAAAACCTCTCTCTCGAGCAAGCCAAAATCATGAAGGTAGAACTTCAGTTTCAACTACAATTCTTTAAAATAAACCACAATTAGTGATTGAAATAATTTCTTAAGGGCATTTAAACTAACAATTAGCAATACCCAAGAGTTAAATCAGCCCATAATCTCATAATCACACCCCAAGAATTGGGGTTTTAGCTAGACATAATAAAAAGATAATAATCGTTACCAAATTGTGTTTCCATCAACTGGGTAAGATTAATTTCATCTTTACAAAGGTATAAATTGAAGAATCTCAGAGACCCACTTCTAATTTCTCAAAAGTGAAAAACTTCAATTTTTCAAAGCTAAGGAAAACTTGTCTCAATACTCAATGTTCAAAAACAAAATTACTCTCACTGATCAAAGATCCTAAACTAAATGTTCAAAAATGTATTTATAGTCACCAAAAATATGTTGTGAAGGACCATTCGGCATTGTCAGTCAGGCTCGCCGATCAGCTCGGTGATCCACCCTTTGTTTAGTTCCATCGCCTTTTTGTTTTAGCCTTCAACTTCCTCAAGTTCTGTAACTTTGGGCGATCCAACACTGCATCGTAGAACCACTCATCGATCCACCGACTGCTCCTTTCTCTCGCCAACTTGATTTTCTCTTTCAGGGCTTGGCATATTGGAACTTTAGGTGAGGTAATGGCCATTCGACGACTCGCAAAAGGGATTTGGCAATCACCAAGGTTTCTTTTCTTACTTCTTTCAGCTCACTTCATTCTGTTTTGCAAATTAGTGTCCATGCTTTGGTCCTCAATCCATATACCTAGAAATAAAGGATTTTTCATCAATTATTGGCATAAAATAAGCATTTGAGGACACTAAATCATTATAAATAAAGCCTTAAATGAGTCCAAATCTAGGATTCATCACATAGACATTCAGGTAAGGTGTATGCTATATGTAAATATAACCTAGTAAGATCCTTGACCTCCTACCTTAGTACCCCTGGAACAAGTGTTAAAAATACATATATACCACAAACATGTAATGATATGCACCAGAATATATTTCATAATGTATTGATCAATAAGTCCAACCAATTGTTCAAACAGGACACTAAATGTCTCAAACTCAATCCACACTCAAAGCTTGTCATAAACAATAGTGAAGGAGATTATCCTCGCACCCCCAACAAGTGTACAACAACATATATAATGCCTTAAATTATATTACGATAGTATGTACAGGGCCCTTAACATAATACGACATCATAGGAATACCCCTAACATATTACGGCAGCTATGTATGCTCCTAGTAACTATATCACGAAAATGAACAAGGATAACTAATATCAAGCCAAATTAACTTATAAAAGAATAGTTTGTTTTCTGTCAAGCACATACTTGTCCTTACACATGGACCAACTAAAAACTATTTTCAAAGTAGTTTTTAAAAGCAAGTACTAAAGCTTAAAGTCTTACTTACCTTGCTAATGACAAGTTCCATAACCTCACACGTGTAGAACACCAACCAAACATCCCTCAATGACCTCAATCTATGCAAAAATAGTGATCAACGATCTTAATTATGCTAGTTGGGGCCAAGTATAAATATCCCCAACATTTAAGCTTAGCGTCACACCTTAATATTCTACCCTTAAACAATGAATTTAGGATAAAAATGAATATCTCTACATCACTAGCCAAAATTAATTAGTGAATTTTCTGCACCATAAATTAACATTGTATTCACAAATAGACAAACCACGCATGAATAATCTTAGACAAAAATAGTTATTTTGGTTGTTGCACTAGTTCTATTTGCTACATAAGTTCATAGGCAACAATGGCATTAAATTTCAACACATATGTTTCTTTTAAAGAAAAAAATAGTTATAGTACTTCTTAGACAGAAGAATACTCAACAACATATGTTGAGGTTTAAGTTACCAAGAGCACATAATAACAAGAAGTGCAATACCTGCAACCTATCACCAAAATAGTGGTAGAAAGAATTAGTGTCCGTCTATGAACTCCTAAAACTATTTTTTGATTGTTGCATTTTATTTTATTCTCCAAAATTAAGGAATGAACTAGATAAATAATTTTCCTTCTATCGATAACAGACTGTTGCAACAGAGAAATATAATGGGTTGGGCCCGACCCACTCCTCTTATTATAAATTAAATTACCAATTAATCCTTCATTAAAAAGAAAAAAACAATTATCACATAAGATTTCTTATAGTCAAGCACCCGACTTTTCTAGTGGAGCAATCTCATAGTTAGGAATGTGACATAAATCTTTTGTATCGAAGTACAATTGATTGCTAAGGATAGTTATACGTTTTCCAATATTTAAGATTGAAAAATTGTACAAATTAAATTCACTAATAATTTATCACCTTTGGATAGAAGCATGAAAACAAACTTTATAGTGGAGCATACTCAGAGAGCCATAGCGAATGTGGTACATCAATCTTTTGTATAGAAGTACGGTTGACTGCGGAGGATAGTTATACGTTTGTCAACAGTCAAGATTTAAAAGTTATACAAATTAAGTTCATTGATAACTTATCACCTTTGGGTAGAGGCATGGTAATAAAAAAAAAACGTTAGGGTCTTCTAATAAAAGATAAAGGAATGATAATTGAATCAATAATCCTAGTTACTAGACTAGCTCTTAAATTAGCTATAACACTATTGATAGGTGCGTCTTAAAAGTTTGATCTTAATGACATTTAATAGAGAATTTTAATGCTTTCTTGGAAGGTGTAATACCTTCTATGGTAAATCAATAACATTAGATTTAGTTCTTTTCTACCTTCTTACTTTTCTAGGTTAAATAAGTTTTTGAAATAATAATCAAAGTGAGCTTTATATTACAAAAAGAAATTACTAAATTTTTATTATAGAATAAAATAAAATAATTTGTAAAGATAATTATCATTAGTTGAGTAACATTTAAAAAAAAAAACAAAGTTTGTAAAAATAAATATTTCTATTTGAGAGACTATACACAAAGTTAACTCCACATATAAATATATATACTAGGGCTTAGGTTAGGTGTCAAAAGGTTGGTCAGGATGGAGATTTATATTGATAAAAATAATGCTCAACGTAGTGATTTTCCTTCTTCTTTTTCGATCTTTACCTGTACTTGTTTTTTTTCTTTTCTTTTGTTAATGATTTTACACTACTACTATGAAAATTGTTTAGTGGTGTTTATTTTTATGGTGTGGTTTGTGGGTTATCATCCTGGAGGGGGGTTTACTTTATGCGAACCCGAAGGTAGTAGTAAGTGTGGGTTCTTGTTTGGACAAGTTATCCTATCAGGATCCCAATTAGTATCTGATTGTAAAATGCAATTTCAAAAGTAAATCAACTTAGTTTTTATTAGACAATTTTCTATGATTCATATAAACTAAAAAATGGATGTCAAATACAATGAAATTGAATATTAATTAAAGCTAAGATAGAGCGAATGAGTAGGTATTTATGGATCTCAAATCTGTAGATAGAAGAAATGGAGAATATTAGAATTAGAGAATAAGAGAATAGAAGGGAAAAGAAATAAGGGGGAAATTTATTTACCAGAAATTATTTGTTGCATTCTCTCTCCTTGTGTAGTTTATAACAACCTTCAAATAATTTGGCGAGATCCTGACCCTTGTTCCTCTTTAATTGGTATTTAATCTTGGTCGTTTCTTTGCCAAAGTAGTTACTCTCCTTCCATAATTCAGCTTTGAATTAATCTATACTAAGTAAGATCATTACATATCGCGGATTAATTATCCTCTGAATATTGTTATCCACAATTGTTATCCAATAATAATAACTCTATAATCTCAATTAGTTATAGTTACTAGTGAGTTGTAGATAGACTTTGGCTCAACAGAAGTATAAGCATTAATTGTAATAACAATATTATCCAACACAGTTGCACTTATAAATAGTAATCAAATTTTGTGTTGGAGGTTCTTACTCTATAATAGCATAGATTAAAAAATAGAAGTATTAAATATTACCATTCAAATTTTGTGTTGGAGGTTCGTACTTTATATTACCATAGATTAAAAGATAGAAGTATGAATATATTATAAAATACCCTATAAAAGTGGAAATTACTTAACTTTGTTTAACAAGTACATTTAGTCGTAAGGATGTGGCATAGTAGTCAATGAAGTAGTTGAGAACCATGAGGTCTTAGGTATGAATTCCACTGGATAAAAAAATCACTAGCTGAATTCATAGACTAAAAAGCACTAGGTGATTCGTCCCATCCTTTAAAGCCTTAGTGGACTGAGCTACCTTGTACTTGTTGTTGTTGGGAGGTGGTCGGACACCACGGTCATTAACAGAAAGGTATTAATATGCCTAAAATATGTAACATTGTCGCCAAAATTTCCCTAAAAATTTAATGACATAAGTAATGAAGTTCTTTAATATTTGTGTCATCCTCAGTGTTTGCTTTACTTATAGCACCTTTACATTCTACAGTTCAGACGGAAAATTCAAATGGATTTGATTGGGAGGAAGAGGTTTACCAAAAGGTATGGTTTGCCATAGCATTTTTAATTTACACAAGAATTTTAAAAATGTGGAAATTTGAAATGTGGATTTTGATAAATTGACTGGTTATAACATTATAATGAAATAGCTAAATGTTTCCAAATATTTCCTATAATCATATCATATCATATATCATATACATATATATAAAAGAGAATCATATGCCTGCCTATGTGGCGCCACCACAAACCAGAATTCCCTTTTAATTTATTTATTTACAAAACTAGCCTTCCCCTTTCATTAAAAGTTGTGAAATTTATGAAAATTTGCGAATTTTATGAAAAGTTAGGACTTTAATGAAGAGTTGCGACTTTTATGAAAAGTTGTTACTTTTATGAAAATTGTGACATTTATGAAAAGTTGTGATTTTAATGAAGAGTTGCGACTTTAATGAAAAGTTGTGACTTTTATTAAAGGTTGTCCCATTTCCCAAGGGTTGCAACTTTTCCACATAGTTGTAACCTTTTCGATAAGGCACAATAAACGTTTTTTCACACTATCATTTGATGTCGGGATTTCCTCTCATTTTAAAATAACGAAAATTTTGAACCTCTTCTTCTTCTTCTTCTTCACAATTAAATATTTGTGTACTTTGCTTCTGTTGAGTGGCTCACTAACACCATTGCTTATGTTACAGATCCTGGTATGTATTTTACAATCATTGATTTATGCTTATGTTATTAAGGATAAATGATATTATGTAAAAACTTTCATTTTCCTTTACATTATTAACGTTTGTTACTACGTAATCTTGTATGTAAGCTAATATAGTGTTTTTATTTTAATGACTAATAGGTTTTAAATATTATCTGATAAATTCTATTATATTAAATTACCCCGCGAAGCGCGGGTAATTTTACTAGTTATAGAGTAATTGAAAAGGTATACCATACCAAGTGTTCAACTAAATTCATGGTTGTACCCCTACCTGCAAAGTGCTTTATGTAATCCATTTCTTAGAAGAAATAGAAATTTGAGTGTGTAAACTAGTAACTTGTTAGAAATGACCATGAAACCTCACTGTCGATACTGCTCTGTGTAAGCCTGTCTTGGAAAATATTGACTACGACAAAAAAATAGTTTCACATGCAATGGCATGATTTGGAAGTGAATCATATTTTAATAAATTAACCGATTACGGAAAATTAGTTGTTGAGTGTTGAGATCATATTAATTTAATTCATGAGATAATCTGTTAGTAAGTTCGGGTCAAAGTCTTAAAGGCATGTCACTAATTTGCTTTAATTCCCGGCAAATAAAATCTTTAATTGCTAGTTTGAGGGATAAACCTATTTGTACAAGAAGTATAAAGCTGAATATATGTCTATATGAGGATGTGTCATGTGAAAGACATCCGTTCATCTGTATTAGTTGGTATACTTTTTCTGGCTTTTATTTTATATTTTATAATAGAGAATTCAATGCTTCCGTTTTAGAAAATTGTCCTTCTCTACTGACATAACTTGATTCATTAGCTAGTAATAAGTTGGAATACTTTGATTTCTCCAAGAGTAAACATATATGCTCTATATTCTCCATTCTGTCGTTTTTCACTTGTGAAGCCAACTACATCATTGTTATTTTTTTTGATAAAACTATAAATTACCATTAACCAACAAAGAACATTACACCATATACCTTCTAGGAATAGTACTAACAAGCATAGGTTTCCAACAAAACAAGAAAAATAGTTAGGCACTAAGTAACTTGGTGATCAACCTATAACTATCTCTAGCTTACCTAGATCCTTTAAATAAGTCTAATATTTCTGTAATGATCCTGTAAAAATAGTTGTGATCACTTTCTTCTGAAACTGCTTTCATTTATTCCTTTTTATGCCTTCTAGCAATTTTTGAACCTCACCCTTAGGTATGGTTAGTCCAACCCACTTTTGGATGCCATCTCCCAATGTCTCTATCCAATATGTGTAACAGAGACTCGAGAGATTGACTTACACAAAGACAACATGTAGCATCTTCCACTAGAATAGTTAGATGCCTTAATCTTTCTTTTGTAAGTAGTCTCCCTTGTACAGCCAACCAAACAATAAATCGATGTTTTGGCTGTGAAAGTTTAGTCATGCCTTTTCAGCCCGAACCGAGGAATCTTTAGAAATTTCCATAATGAAATGATTTATAGATAAAAAGGAGAATGTCGTTGACCACTCTGTTGCACCAACATAGCATTATAGCTCCATGTAATAGAATATTTGGACTCACCAAGCACCACAAGACTGTTGTTGGTATTGGAAAAATATTAATGCTTTGAAGTAGATGAACATACTTTGATCTAGTGGTAAGAGTGTAACATGTGACACATTGGATTAGGCGTATCTAACAAAAGTTTAGTATTTAATTGTAAGAGAGTAGAGGATCAGACGCATTATCCACGAAATTTAGAATTGTGCCCCAAAAAATCCATGTTACAAGCACACTCTCTATAATAAATCTCCCACTTTTACCAGAAAAGGCGTTGTTCCAAATAGAGGTAGAGTAGAGCACCAACCCTGAAGCGTTCTTAGTTTATTACTAACGGACATCAACATTGAGATCTCACGCACGTTCAACTTCTACGACACTCCAATTCAGCAAGTATCGACCCCCACCTGCCTAACAATCAACCTGTGGCAAACAAAGTTCTATTAGTTGTCCTTCCAACCTATGTATGTTTTATTTAGGGGTTTAGTAGCAAAATAAATACCAATAATCCATCCGAGCATGAAATACATTGATGTTAGGAGGTGGCTATTAAACTGTGCTATATCTTCCAACCTAACTTTAAAAGAGTCTGTTCTAATTTCTTCTGGTTGGGCTAGTCTACAATTAAATTACGGAAATTGTATTCTTGATATGAGTGCCAAGAAGCTAAAGGAAGCAAAGATCAGTTACTTGTTTTACCAGTTATACATTAATTAGTTTTAATCTTCCTCTTCAACTTCACTTTTAACCTTTTTATCTGGAAGTTTGTTTTGTGACAATTCTCTAGTTTGTTCTCTACTGCATCGTACATTTAATCTAATTATCACCTAACCACATAGGAATGCATTGTTGACATTTTTGCATTTGACTTATTCAAAATTTGTAATGCAAATCAAGTATATGAAGGAAATGTATTTATTAGATCTCAATGATTTATACGAGAAAATTGCTCATAAAGTGCAGCAGGTATGTCATCAACACTCCTTTAAGTGCTTCATCATAGTTCCATCATTTGCATATTGTATTCTATTGGTTATTTGAAACTCCTCAAACTGGAAATTGATGGAAAAATCTCAAGACACTAAATTCTCATTTTTTTTTCTTCTTCAATTGATGGAAACTCCTCAAACAAGATCCTTTCCTGTCGATTGTCATCTTGAGAAACAATGCTCTTATAGTTGTAATGCGGCTAATTCCTTTTCATATCCAGCATCTGCATCATTTGTGTATGTTGAATCATTGTGAATGATTGTGAAGTCTTTGTTTGTTTTGAAGCATTGTGAATGATTGTAAAGTTGATGTGGTAGTAGATACCATAAAAGAGTTATTTTCATATGAAATTTTATTGTTAGTTTGTTCTGCTTTCGAAGAAGGAATTAAGGCCTCCCTATTTCTGCTGAATTGTGTGAACTATGCTATCTATGTTAATTTCCTCCCTTTTTCGTTGCCGTGGGGAGTTCTAGATGCATGAATTTCAAAAGTTTGCTAAGGGAAAGAAACAGGACTCTGACTAAACTGATTTATTTAGTCATTTTATGAATGACTCTCTTCATTAGCGTTTTGAAAATGAGAACATTGAAAATCTCAAGATGTTCAAGGTGACGCTGGAATGAATTATGCTTTTCTTACGGCTTAACAAGCTATCACTCCCCGAGCCTACACCCTGGACGTGGCCGGCACTCGAAGACCATTGCTGGCCCCCAAGCGAACCCTTGGCCTAGCTTTCTTAACTAAGCGGAAACTTAACTTAACAGAATAACTCAATACAATGATAGGTCATAAAACAACCCAACTGATAAAATCTGGCTAAAAAGGCAACTCGAGTCTCAAAATAGAATATTATATATATACATAGATGAGAGACTCAAAACTAACTGACTGACTGTCTATGAATCCTCTAAAATACTGAGATGGATGTTGGGACAGACCCCGCAACATCCTAATAAAACAAAATAACCGAGTCCTCCGGGAAGCAAGGAGGCTCACCACTGACTCTAAAGTGTTCAACTGGATCAACGGCGTGCTGGATGCTGATCCTGGTTACCTGCGTCTGCATCATAATAATATGTAGGCCAGCTGGCATCAGTATATGGAATGTACGAGTATGCGAGCTGGAAAGCTAAACCACAACTTAATCTTGAAAAGAGTACAAGAGAACACTTACCTTGGCTCTGTTTGACTCATGAATAACTGAACTCAATATATAAAGCAATAAGATACATGCAATATATAAAGCTTGTAAAACAGTGTAACCAACTTAGCTCGTTAATGATAAAACAATAACCAACTCAACTTTACTTATATAAAAGTAATATAACTTTTATGGGAGATTCTTTAACCGACAAACACCACTATGATCCCTAGTGATGATACAACGTTTTACCTTACGTTGCCCAAGGACCTTCCTATACCTTGCCGTGATATAAGACCTTACTTCAACTGAGTGGATCCACTAGCTTAATCTTACGTGATCATCTAAAAAGAATGACCCGTTAAGTCCCATGTTGGCTCATGGTTCTTACGGAGAGTTGAGTTAATATGAACTCGTGTCCCCAATTCGGTGCTCAATACTACTCCCAAGAATATTTTGGCTCATAAATGTTTTAAACACATCTTTCTTTAGTTTGAGATAATTGCTCCAAATCTAGCCCAAAGGCTCTCTTGGAATCGATGTTCCATTTCTTGCTCAAATGTAAAAACATTTATAAACTTATTTGGGAATACTTAGTTCCCTAATAGCTTTTGAGAAATGAACTCAACTTTATGCTCTTGACTTAACTTGAAACTCTATACTCTTTACTTGACTTGAAACTCTATACTCTTTACTTGACTTGAAACTATATACTCTTTACTTGACTAGAAACTTGAGCCTTAAAATTAAGTTAAAACGTTCAATAAAGACTCTTGAACTACTTTGAAAACTTGTTTTGCTTGCTGCTTAACTTCACTTTACTTTGATCTTAACTCGCCTTGAATTGGATTATGGATTCAAGGTATATGATCACATGTTTATGGATGAGTTCTTGACGTTTAGACGTACCTTGGAGTGTTGAAAACAACTATGAAACATAGGTACATTACCAAGGAACATGCATGTAAAAGGGGGGAATGAAAGGGGAAACTTGGCGTCCTTGGCGCTCTGCAAGGCGCGGGGCGCCAGCCCTTAGTGTTCAGAAGGGCTGCTGAGGCACTCTGCAAAGCGCGGCACCCCAAGGGGAGAAGTTCAGAACACTTCTTGGGGCGCTCTGCCTGGTGCGACGCACCACCCCTTTCCCTAGAAAAATTTGACTTTTCTCCTTCTTTTCTCCAACTCTAAACCCTCTCAACCTCAAAGGTTCCAACACCAAACACTTAGAATCATAGAACCCCTCAAAATACAATAGATTCAACTCGGAAAGATGTCCCAAGACAATAAGAACTTCAACACAAACACAACCAACAACTTCAACAAACACAATCAATCTTTTCTCGAAATTAAAACGAGTTCGGCTTGTGCGGGATTGAACCAACCCAACACTATGAACTCACATACCTAGTAGGGATCACCCCCGACGATATCCACGACTATCTTTGACGAAACGTTGCTTGATCTTCTCTTTCTCCTCTCTTCTCTTCTTTACTCACAAACCCTTACTCTAACTTTTTAAATGGGAAAAACTGATCAAAAATCATCTTGGACCCTTAATATACAACCAAAAGAATTGGTTAGGCAAAAGACCAAATACCCTTAAAATTTTCCGACTAACTTCCCTGCGAACTACCCAACTTCCAAAGGGAATAACTCACTCATACGAACTCGGAATCGAGCAAACTTGGTGGAGTTGGAAAGATCATTCCACGAGCTTCGCAAACATAACTGGAACTACACCTAAATCATCCTGAGCTAGGAGTTATGACTGCTCAAAGTTGGCCAAAAGCTCACTTTTTTTCCCATACTTAACCAAATTTTCCATATTTTTAATTCTTTCCAAAATATGACTATTTCCAAATTCTAAGCCTCTTCATAGTTATTTCAAATTGCCGGATGTTACAATAATTCCCCCTTGGGAACATTCGTCCTCGAATGAGGTTACTCTTACTAGGCTAAGGGTGTAACATCAACTCAAACACCCAACAAGCAATCATGCAAACAACAACAACAATAACAACATGCTCACTACAATTTAAAGAGCACTAAGAAGGAAATTAATACCTTAATCTGCATTTCCTCCGGATTCAAAGAGATGTGGATATCTCTTCTTCATGTCCTCTTCGGTTTCCCAAGTAGCTTCCTCAACAAATGGGTTCCTCTAAAGGACCTTGATTGATGCTACATCTTTCGTTCTCAACCTACGAACTTGGCGATCTAAAATATGACTAGGAATCTCCTCATAAGATAAGTTATTCTTGATCCTAATACTTTCAGTTGGCAGGATAAATGAAGGATCGCCTATGCATTTCTTCAACATGGAGATATGAAATACCGGATGAACCGTTGCTAGTTCCTATGGTAACTCCAACTCATAAGCAATATTGTCAATCCTCTTAGCTATGTGGTAAGGTCCAATATACCGGGGACTAAGTTTCCACTTCTTACCAAACCTCATAACACCCTTCATGGGTGAAACCTTCAAATATACCCAATCATCTACTTCAAACTCTAACGCCCTTCTCCAAACATCAGTGTAGGATTTTTTACGACTCTGTGCCATTTTCAACCTCTCTTGAATCACTTTCACCTTTTCCATAGCTTGGTGAACTAAATCTGGTCCTATGAACCCTGCTTCACCAACTTCAAATCATCCAATAGGAGATCTACATCTTCTCCCATAAAGAGCTTCATATGGAGCCATTTGGATGCTAGAGTGATAACTGTTATTGTAGGCAAACTCAATGAGAGGTAGGTGATCATCCCAATTACCTTTGAAATCGATTACACAAGCCCTCAACATATCTTCTAAAGTTTGAATAGTGTGCTCTGCTTGCCCATCAGTCTGAGGATGAAAGGAAGTACTTAAGTTCACCTTTGAACCCAAGCCTTTCTGAAAAGATTTCCAGAACTGTGCAGTAAACTGTGCACCTCTATTTGAAATAATGGAGACTGGGACTCCATGAAGTCTCACTATCTCTTGAATATATAACTTGGCATAGTCTTCTGCTGAAAGGGTAGTCTTTACCGGTAGAAAATGAGCTGACTTTGTCATTCTGTCGACAATAACCCAAATAGAATCACGTTGTCTGCATGACGTGTAGCATTGAGGTGAGGAGCGCACTAGCTAGGTGGAGTCTCCTTTCGGAACTACTTGCAACCCTCTGATGAAGTCCATATTGATCATCTCCCACTTCCATTCCGGAAGTTCTATCTGCTGAGCCAAACCATCGGGCCTTTGGTGTTCAACTTTCACTTGTTGGCAATTTGGACACTTAACAACAAATTCAGCAATGCCTTTCTTCATGCTATTCCACCAATAAACTTCACTCAAGTCATGGTACATCTTCGTGGAACCCGGATGAACAGAATATCTGGAGCTATGAGCTTCCTCCATAATCCTTTCTTGGAGTCCATCTACCATAGGTACATACAATATACCTTGATATCTCAAAACACCATCTCCCCCTTGTTCAAAAGCTAATACTCTATGCTTTTGAACATTTGCCTTTAACTCAAGCAAAATGGGATCTTGGTCTTGTTTCTCTTTCACTTCTGACACTAATGATGACTCGGCCCTGCTCGTCACTTCTATTCCTCCCTCTGTGGAATCTATAAGTTTGACTCCCAGGCATGCTAGTTTGTGCACATCTCTTGCTAAATCTCTCTTTCCTTCTTCAATATGGGCGGTGCTACCCATAGACAACCTACTTAAAGAATCAGCAACAACATTAGCCTTACCTGGGTGGTAAAGAATACTCAGGTCATAATCCTTGAGTAATTCTAACCACATCCTCTGTCTGAGATTAAGCTCTTTCTGAGTAAGCACATATTGAAGGCTCTTATGATCGGTGAATACATCAACATGCACGCCATACAAGTAATGACGCCATGTCTTCAAAGCAAATACTATAGCAGCCAACTCTAAGTCATGGGTTGGGTAGTTCTTCTCATGAACTTTCAACTCTCTGGAGGCATAAGCTATAACTTTGCCATTCTGCATTAAGACACAACCCAAACCAACTCTAGATGCATCACATTACACTACAAAACCTTGAGTACCTTCTGGTAAAGTCAAAACTGGAGCAGTAAACAACGTCTTTTTCAATTCCTGAAAGTTTTTTTTACAAGCTTCAGACGATTGAAATTTCACTGTCTTCTAAGTCAACTTGGTCAAAGGAGGTGCAATAGACGAGAATCCCTCTACAAACCTTCTATAATAGCCAGCTAAACCCAAGAAACTCCTAATTTCAGTTGTAGATGTGGGTCTAGGCCAATTTTGCAATGCCTCAATTTTCCGAGTATCAACTTTAATAACATCACCGGACATAATGTGGCCTAGGAACGCCACAGACTTAAGCCAAAACTCAAACTTAGAGAACTTGGCATACAACTCCTTATCTTTCAAAGTATGAAGAACTATTCTGAGATGACTAGCATGATCTTCTTCATTCCTTGAATAGATTTGTATGTCATCGATAAAGACAATAACAAACATATCCAAATCAGGTTTGAAGACTCTATTCATCAAGTCCATGAAAACTGCCGGTACATTGGTCAAACCAAAGGACATGACTAAAAACTCATAATGACCGTATCTGGTTCTGAAAGATGACTTTGGAATATCACATTCCCTTACTCTTAATTGATGATAGCCTGATCTGAGGTCAATTTTTGAAAAACAGGTGGCACCCTGAAGCTGATCGAAAAGATCATCAATCCTCAAAAGAGGGTACTTATTCTTGATGGTAACCTTATTCAACTGACGGTAGTCTATATACATTCTTAGGGAACCATCTTTCTTTCTCATAAACAAGACCAGAGCACCCCAAGGTGAGACACTTGGTCGAATGAAACCTTTATCTAGGAGATCTTTGAACTGCTCTTTCAACTCTGCTGGTGCCATTCTATAAGGTAGAATAGAGATAGGATAAGTATCTGGAATGAGATCTATGCTGAACTCTGCTTCTCTCTCAGGAGGAATTCCGGGTAGTTCATTAGGAAAAACTTCTGGAACCTCTCTTACAATAGGAACTGACTGAAAATGAGGTATCTCAACACTAGAGTCATGAACTTGGACTAAGTGATAGACACAACCCTTCGAAACTAACTTTCTTGCCTAAAGGTACGAAATGAAACGACCCTTAGGCACTGCGGAACTACTACTCCACTTTATGACTAGCTCATTCAGAAACTGAAACTTGACCACTCGAGTTCTACAATCTATCGATGCATAACAAGCATGAAGCCAATCCATACCTAGAATGACATCAAAATCTACCATGTTTAACTCAACCAAATCAGCCATGGTGCTCTTGTGATTGATAGAAATAGGACAATCACGATAAACTCTTTTTGCTAGAATGGACTCCCCAATAGGTGTAGAAACACAAAAGGGTTCACAGAGTCTTTCTGGAAGAACATCAAACTTATTTGCAACATAAGGAGCTACAAACAATAAACTTGCTCCTGAGTCTATTAAAGCATACACATCAAAAGCAAAGACTTTGATCATACCAGTGACAACATTTGGAGAGTTCTATTGCTCATGGCGACTGGTGATTGCATAGAGGCGGTTTTCTCCTCCGTCGGTACTTGAAGTAGCTCCTCTAGGTGTCGTTCTATCTGGGGGAACAACTGAAGAAGACTGGGCCCTACTGCCCAAATTTCCACTAACTTGCTTATTCTTAGGGGACTCCTTCATGAAGTGACCCTCTTGCCCACACTTAAAACAACCTGTCTGGCCATCACGACATTTACTCGGGTGGGTTCTACCACATCTAGCATATGCAGGAATTAAACTACCTCTTTGTGCCACACTACCTAAAGATTGTGCTGGTCTAGTCTTGAAGTCCTTTGAAATCTGGCCATTAAATTCACCTCTGTATCTGGGTGCAGGTGCTCTACTAGATGATGGAGCAGGTCCCTTTTGCCTTTGCTGAAAGGATGAACAGTTTGCATTACCTTTCTGCTGCCCGGTCTCAATATCGGTCTTAGCTCTCTTATTTCTGAACTCTTCTCTGTCCCTCAGCTTCTCTTCCTCAACCTGCTACACATAGACCATCAACCTTGATATGTCCATGTCCCCGATAAGCATTGGAGCCCTACCTTCCTTACTTGAAAACCGAGACAGCCCAGCAACAAACAAACTCATCATATTCTTCATGTCTGCAACCATCTCCGGAGCATAGCGGGATAGTTGTGTGAACTTCAGATTATACTCATGAACACTCAAATACTCCTTCTAAAGTGTAAGGAACTCACGTACCTTGTCCTCTCTCAATTCTCGAACAAAGAAACACCCCAAGAAAGCTTCCTCAAAACCGGCCCAACTCGCAGGTGGTGCATTCTCAGCTCTGCCCTCTTTCCACTGGTTGAACCACGTTCTAGAAACATCCTTCAATTGATACACAACTTGTTCAACCCGCTCGGTATCTGCCACATGCATTACATCAAAAATCTTCTTCAGCTCCTCAATGAAGTTCTCTGGATCCTCAGTAGTGCTCGAACCCATGAAACTCGGAGGATTCATCCCCAATAACTCACGAATCCTAGAAGCGTCAGCTCCTTCATGTTGAGCTCCCCTTTGCTGACCAATCTGATTAGTTACAGCTTGACTCAGAATTCTAATTACCTCTCTGAACTCAGCATTAGAAACGTCCCCTTGATGTTGCACTCCCGGTGCATAAGGTAACTCTTGCTCCTTAACATAACATCTAGGAAGACGCCCACTGCTAACTCTTCGTGGAGGCATGACTATTTGAAACATGCGTAAGCATGAATTAAAAAGAAACTTTTTAGAGATAAACTCTAACGCACGAGATGAGTTTGAAAGAAGTGAGAAATCATCCTAAATGTTGCAGCCTCCCAATTATAGATGTGGCGCATTTCACACCGATAACTAGGACTCTATAGACACGACTTCATAGACTGCCTAGGACTCTTGAAATCTATGCTCTGATAGCATGTTTGTCACCCCCCGAACCTAAACCCTGGACGTGGCCGGCATTCGAAGACCATTGCTGGCCCCCAAGTGAACCCTTGGCCTGGATTTCTTAACTCAGCGGAAACTTAACTCAACAGAAGAACTCAATACAATGAAAGGTCATAAAACAACCCAACTGATAAAATCAAGCCAAAAAGGCAACTCAAGTCTCAAAATAGAATATTGTATATATACATAGATGAGAGACTCAAAACTAACTAACTGACTGTCTATGAATCCTCTAAAATAATAAGATGGATGTTGGGAGAGACCCCGCAACACCCTAATAAAACAAAATTAAGAGAACAAAATAACCTAGTCCTCCGGAAAGCAAAGAGGCTCACCAGTGACTCTAAAGTGCTCAACTGGATCAACGGCGTGCTGGATGTTGATCCTGGGTACCTACGTCTGCATCTTAATAAGATGCAGGCCAACAGGCATCAGTACATGGAATGTACGAGTATGCGAGCTGGAAAGCTAAACCACAACTTAAGCTTGAAAATAGAACAAAAGAACACTTACCTTGGCTCTGTTCAACTCATGAATAACTGAACTCAATATATAAAGCAATAAGATACATGCAATATATAAAGATTGTAAAATAGTGTAACCAACTTAGCTCGTAAATGATAAAACAATAACCAACTCAACTTTACTTATATAAAAGTAATATAACTTTTGTGGGAGATTCTTTAACCGACGACCACCACTATGGGCCCTAGTGATGATACAATGTTTTACGTCACCTTGCCCAAGGACCATCCTATACCTTGCCGTGATATAGGACCTTACTTTAACTTAGTGGATCCACTAGCTTAATCTTACGTGATCATCTAAAAAGAATGACCCGTCAAGTCCCATGTTGGCTCATGGTTCTTATGGAGAGTTGAGTTAATATGAACTCGTGTCCCCAATTTGGTGCTCAATACTACTCCCAAAAATACTTTGGCTCATAAGTGTTTTAAACACATATTTCTTTAGTTTGAGATAATTGCTCAAAATCTAGCCCAAAAGCTCTCTTGGAATCGATGTTCCCTTTCTTGCTCAAATGTAAAAACATTTATAAACTTCTTTGGGAATACTTAGTTCCCTATAGCTTTTGAGAAATGAACTCAACTTTATGCTCTTGACTTAACTTGAAACTCTATACCCTTTACTTGACTTGAAACTCTATACTCTTTACTTGACTAGAAACTTGAGCCTTAAAATTAAGTTAAAACGTTCAATAAAGACTCTTGAACAACTTTGAAAACTTGCTTTGACTTGCTTCATAACTTCACTTGACTTTGATCCTAACTCGCCTTGAATTGGATTATGGATTCAAGGTATATGATCACATGTTTATGGATGAGTTCTTGACGTTTAGACGTACCTTGGAGTGTTGAAAACAACTATGAAACATAGGTACATTACCAAGGAACATGCATGTAAAAGGGGGGAATGAAAGGGGAAACTTGGCGTCCTTGGCGCTCTACAAGGCGTGGGGCGCCAGCCCTCAGAGTTCCGAAGGGCTGCTGAGGCGCTCTGCAAGGCGCGGTGCCCCAGGGAGAGAAGTTCAGAACACTTCTTGGGGCGTTTTGCCTAGTGTGACACGCCACACCTTTCCCCAGAAAAATTCGTCTTTTCTTCTTTTTTTCTCCAACTCTAAACCCTCTCAACCTCAAAGGTTCCAACACCATACACTTAGAATCATAAGACCTCTCAACATACAATAGATTCAACTCGGAAACACAACTGGAAACATGTCCCAAAACAACAAGAACTTCAACACAAACACAACCAACAACTTCAACAAACACAATCAATCTTTTCTCGGAATTAAAACGAGTTTGGCGTGTGGGGGATTGAACCAACCCAACACTATGAACTCACATACCTAGTAGGGATCACCTCCGACAATATCCACGACTATCTTTGACGAAACCTTGATTGATCTTCTCTTTCTCCTCTTCTTCTCCTCTTTACTCATAAACCCTTACTCTAACTTTTTAAATGGGATAAACTGATAAAAAATCAGCTTGGAACCTTAATATACAACCAAAATAATTGGTTAGGGAGATGACCAAAATACCCTTAAAATTTTCGGACTAACCTCCCTGCCAACTGCCCAACTTCCAAAGGGCATAACTCACTCATACAAATTCGGAATCAAGCAAACTCAGTGGCGTTGGAAAGATCATTCCATGAGATTCACAAAAATAACTGGAACTACACCTAACTCATCCTGAGCTAGGAGTTATGACTACTCAAAGTTGGCCAAAAGCTCACTTTTTTTCCCATACTTGACCAAATTTTCCAGATTTTTAATTCTTTCCAAAATACGACTATTTCCAAATTCTAAGCCTCTTCATAGTTATTTCAAATTGCCGGATGTTACACAAGCAAGATAATAATATTAATCACAAGGACAAACTTGTCATGGTTACGAAGCACATAAGTTTCTTTCTTAGTTCCAATTGGACACGCAGCAAGACTTCTCCACAGCAGCAGCAACTTCATCAGTCTTCCATGCAGCTTTAGAACCCAGAATCACCAACTTGCAACATGTTTCCTTTTCTGGCATTCCGACAATTTCTTATTCTCAACATCACATGATAAATATGGTAAAACCTGGTTTCAGATTGGATTAGGGACATGGTAATTTGTTGAATTTGTCGCAGTAGGTGGCTAGTGGCTCCTTACAAAAGAATCCTGTTAACAGTCTTCAACATGATAACATAAGCATATTAAGTACACAATGTGGAACGAACCCAGTTCAAGCAAAGCTCGGTTCCCTATAGCAAAATTCAAGTGCCTGGCAGAGAATGTCTGATGAGTACACGATTTGGATCAGGTTAGGCTGTCATAAGGTTGGTCAGGATGGAGATGTATATTGATAAAAATAATGCTCAAGGTAGTGATTTTCCTTCTTTTTTCGATCTTTACCTGTACTTGTTTTTTTTCTTTTGTTTTGTCAATGATTTTACACTACTACTATGAAAATTGTTTAGTGGTGTTTATTTTTACTCTGTTCTTTGTAAGCTATCATCCTAGAGCGGGGTTTACTTTATGAGTACCTGAAAGTAGTAGAAAGTGTGGGTTATGGTTGGGACAAGTTATCCTATCAGGATCTCGATTAGGATCTGATTGTAAATTATGATTTCAAAATAAATCAACTTAGTTTTTTGGGACAATTTTCTCTGATTTATATAAACTGCAAATTGGATGTCTAATACAATGAAATTGAATACTAGTTAAATCTAAGATTGTGGGAATGAGTGGGTATCCACAGAAGATCTTGAATCTGCAAATAGAAGAAAATGAGAATATCAGAATTAGAGAAGAAGAGAATAGAAGGAAAGAGAGGAGAAATGAGGGAGAAATAGATTTACCATAAATTCATTATTGCATTTTCTCTCCTTGTGCAGTTTATAACAAACCTTAAATAACATGGCGAGGTCCCGACTCTTATGCCTCATTAATTCGGATTTAATCTTGGTCAATTATTTTCCAAAGTACTTACTCTACTTCCGTACTTCAACTTCGAACTAAGCTATAATAAGTAAAATCATTACATTTCCCGGATTAAAACTCCTCTTAGTATTGTAATCCATGATTGTAGGTCCAACCAATTGGGAGAGAATCAATAGATTCCTTTTCGGGAGCGATTCATCCTTCCCGAACGCAGCATACAACTCTCCGTTGTACTGCGCTCTCCAAGTGTGCTTGTTCCCCCCTTCTTCCTTACCCTGGCAAGTCTTTGTGAAATAATTCCGATGAGAAGAAAAAAGAAGGCGTTAAGAGACCCTCCTGGCCCAACCCTAGACACTCTAAGATCCTTTTTCAAACCTGCTCCCATTTCGATTTCGAGTCAAGAAAAAAACGGCTAGAATGGTACGATCCCTCCGTCACCCCAGAATGAAAGGGGTGATCTCGTAGTTCTTATATCCAATAATAATAACACGATAATCTCTAATAGTTATTCTTAATAGTGAGGTCTCTCTGTAGATAGACTCTTGGCACAAAAGAAGTATAATCATTAATTATAATAACAATATTATCCAATACACTTGCACTTATGAAAGGTAAGAAAATTTTGTGTTGGAGGTTTGTACTTTTATAATAGTATAGATTAAAAGATAGAAGTATTAATATTTTACAAAATACCCAAGAGTAGTGGTATTTAGTTAACTTTCGTTGACAAAGTACATTTGGATGCATGGATGTCACGTAGTAGTCAATGAAGTGGTTGAGAACCATGAGGTCTTATGTACAAATCCCATCGAAGATAAAAAAACACTATCTGATTTCATAGGCTAAAAACCCTAGGTGATTCATCCCATCTTTCATAGCCTTAGTGGACAAAGCTACCTAGTACTTACTGTTGGTTGGAGGTTCTCGGATACCACGATCATTAATAATAAAGTAACAATATGCCTAAAATATGTAACATTGTCGCAACATATTTCCAGAAACTTTAATGATGGAAGTCATCAAGTTCTTTAATATTTGTGTTATCCTCAGTTTTTTCTTTACTTATAGAACATTAAATTATACCATTTAGATGGAAAATGCAAATGGAGCTAATTGGAAGGAAGAGGTTTATAAAAATGTATGGTTTGCCATGACACTTTTAATTTACACAAGATTTTGAAAAATGTTGAAATTTGATAAGTGGACTTTCATAAACTGGTTGGGACGTGACCGCGTCGGGAACCATGCGGGCCGGGAATGTTTTTTCATGTTTTTAGAGGAATTCTTTGGCTGTTTCGGGAGAGAAGGCTATAACGCTGGTGATCGAGCCGAGTTTTAGAGTCATGAGAGGGCCGTGAATTTTGGCTAGCGATTGGTTGGGTGTTGAGCCGAGTTGGAGGAGTAAGCCGATTATTGGGAGACCAGTAGGACCGGGTGGTAGCTTTTTGGTAGATTTGGAATAGAGATATGGTTTGATGAAGAACCAGTATAAAATTAGTGAGATGAAGAGGAGAAGGATGGGAAGTTCCATTATTTTCTCTTCAATTTCTTTTTTAATAGATTGCAAAAATAGGAATTGTGTAGAGCTTGCTTACATAAATGTGTTTTGATTTTATTCTTTTTGGGATAAGCTTGCTTTTTTACTAGCGTATCTCGCAAAAAGGAAATCTAATCCATCCGAAAGAAGGAAAGAGGTGATTCCCCATGTCCTTAAAATATAAGCTATGATATCTTATAATAGGTGATGAGCTTGGATTGTTGCTTGAGTTTGCCTTCTATGATGAGCAAGACTAGAGGTGGTTACCCAAGTTTTGACTAAGGATGAATTGAGGATACTTCAAGAACTACTCCTTACATGTTGAGATGATATTTTATATGCATTGATTATGCTTTATGACTTATGTTGTCTAACTCTTATGTTACGTTTATGCATGCTATCATACTTAGTACATTTTTGTACTAACGCATACTCTTGCCTACATTTCTTATCCAAATAAAGGGTCCTACGTTTCTGATTCTCACCTCTGTGGATAGGATCCATAGTAGAAGAAGGGTTGGAGATGGTGAGTCCTCATTCATCCGAGGATTTGGCCACTACTTTTCCTATGTTCTTTTCATTTTAAGTTTTGAACATTGTTGTATGGTCTATGTCTCAAGATTCTATTGTATTAACCGGTTTTTGAGACAAGTGTTTAGACTTCCGCTTTACTTTTAAATTTTTTGGTTCTATTGAAATAATTTTTAAATCTTATCGATTTCTATTAATTTTGACTATGAAAGCTAAGTGGATTGTATGAGGCCTCTCGGTGTTTTGTATGCCATGTTACATCTAGGGTCTACCCCTAGATCATGACAGATTGGAACTAATCTAATTCTTTTATAGCTTAGGAATATATATTACAAGAAAAAGCATAGAAATATAAACTCGAATAAGAGTTAAGAACAAATATAACTCTATTAGGTCCCTCTGTGTTTCTTTGAGAAACATTTCGTTCAAGAATGGAGTTTGCTTTTGTGAATTTCAGGATGCAAAAACTATGGTGTGTCATTAATGAAGAGACTTATATAGGATAAACACAAAACCCTTGGAGCAATGCCATTGTCTGAGAGTATTGTTACTCTACAAACAGACACGCACTAACCACAACCATGGTGACAGTATTGCAGCTTATAGATAGCTGTCATTTTGAAGAAACAGAACTCTCAGTCTTACTTTAGATCGGGTTCCTTATTATATCCAATGTTTGTTAAATCATCAAAACTTTAGAGTCAGATCAAAATAACATTTTCCCTCTTTTTGATTCTGAAAAACTTACTCAACTTCTTCCCCCTTTCATCAGCTCCCTATATCAGCGTGACTGGGTCCTCTTCAAGAAACTACTAACGGATCTCATACCTCTAATAATTTCCCCCCTTTTGACATCATAAAAAGAGTTAAAGTAGTAAACCAAGTTAACAAAAATGCAGTTCAACACCGAAGAAACCCCGAGGATGCGGACACAGTACCTTGGATCAAGAGAGACCCTAAGCTAACCCAGCTGGCATATCATAACCATACTAAATAAACTGAGGTAAGGAAATACTGTGCAAAAGCTTAATCATAAGATAAACTAAAATGATGGGGAATACCCATTATAAGTTTGAATATATATAAAACTGACAGGAGTTTAAGATACTGAAAAAAAACTCAAGTGCTAAAACTAAATCTAACTATGTCTGAAATGAAGCCTCTAACTGACTAGAAGTGCTGGGACATGCCCCAGCTAAATCTAGCAAAAACTGAAACTAAAGACTGAAATATAGAAAAGAAACATGTTTGTCGTCCTCAAAGAATGAGGACTCACCCCTGATACTGCTGAGGTGAAGATCGAGAACCGATCTATGCGTGATCTGAATGCTGAGGACCTGAACCTACATCACGAGAAGATGTGGTGCAGAGTATGCGTCACTACTTGAAAGGTACTGAGCATGCATGATAGAGTAAAGGTGAACAATATACATAATAGAACAAAGCATATAACTGAGCAATGATATAATATGAGATTGGTACTATACTGAAAATACTGAACATGAACTAAATGAGTACAATGACCAATTTATAACATGCTGAAATTGAGTACTGAACTGTACTTGGTTACTTGGTCAATGCACTAGAATCTGACTATGGGAGCTACTAATAACCGACATAAAACAACATGAGCTAAATGTGGAGTCCGATGTGTACGCCCCTTCAAGAGGTATAGAGGCATGACTAACGTGATCAGTAAATTGATGCCCATAAAGGGTACTTACAACCTACGGTGGCACATAGTTCTGGAACTTGAGGATGACTGACCCTTGTCCACTCAGTATTAAGCTACTCTTAATTGATTATGTAATTAACAATTTATGACTGAATTTATGTAATACTGGATAGCTCAAATTACTGACATGCTAACTGAAAATGCAACATTTATATCTGATAATGGAACATTAGAAAACTGAGGCATGCGTGTATGTTTATCTTTCCTAGCTAATGTAATTCATGGACTAAAAGAACTACATAACTAAGGTTTTGAATTTATGCAAGAATCTATGCAAAATAATAATAAAATCATGATAATCTGATTAGGAACATTAATGTAACTAATTCATAATAATCTGCTGAAATTCTCGAAACACTAGGTCTAGATAGTATGAAGGGAATCAAGAATCTTACTTAATTTTAGGGACCTAATGGGTGAAAGGAACCCACTACTGAAATCCCACATACCTGGTGACGAATTCCATAGAGAAATCTTTCAATTTTGGGGTTAAGATTGATGAAAACCTGTTGCGTTCTTGGACGAGGGCTTGGTCGACTCTTTCTCTTTCTTTTCGTTCAAATTGATGATTTTTTGGAGAATGAGTTGACTAAGGTAAGTTCTAATTAAGTTACTAGGCTAAAAGTTACCAAAACTACGTCGGTTAGGGGTTAAACGGTGTAGTTTAAGGGTCTAACGAATAAGAAAAAGTCCAAACGACCCCTGACTAAAAACTTGTCGGGGTCACCGACAGACCGTCGATGGACCGACGGTCTGATTTGGTCAGCCATCGTTCGGCTTCAGAGAGTGGATTATGGAGCCTCGATCCATGGCCCGTGGCCTGACCTACGATCCATGGGTCAACCCTTAGACAATTCTCTAGACCTTTTTCAGGAAGGGTTGGAGGTGGCCATCCACCGACCAATAGGACGGACCGTGAGTCACCTTACTGTCCGTGGGTGGCACCTGTAGGTTGCACCTGCAAATTTTGGAAATCTGCTTGTTGGTCTCTTTTGAAATATGGGGTGTTACATTATCTCCCCCTTGGGAACATTCGTCTAGAATGAAGAATAAACTAGTTGAATATGGAGGAGAAGAGCAGTAACCCTACCACTAAAATACTAGAAATTGATTTCTGACTAAACTAAGTTCCAAGAATGTGCAAATATGCTGAAAATGCAAGTACTAACTGAAGGAACGAACATGAGACTAATATTGAAACTACGCATGAAGGACTGAAAAACTGAAGATGAACTATTTCCTCAAACTGTAATGGAATCGGAAGGAATGAGATGAGGATGCTTGGCCTTCATGGATGCTTCTGCTTTCCAAGTAGCTCCCTCTACGAACAGACTCCTCTTGAAAACCTTGACTGACAGAACTTCTTTCTTTCTCAACCTTCGAACCTAACGAACAAGAATTTCAACTGGTACCTCTTCATAAGTGATACTATCCTTCACAACTACACTTTCTAAGGGTACAATAGATGTTGGATCACCCACACACATTTTCAACAACAACATCTGAAAAACCGGATGCACTGTTGCTAGTTCTGTTGGCAACTCTAACTCATAAACCATTTTAATAACTCTTTTCAAAATCTTGTAAGGGCCTACATATCTAGGACTGAGCTTCTCTTTTTTGCCAAATCTCATCACCCCCTTTATAAGTGACACTTTTAGGAAAACCCAATCATCAACTTGGACCTCTAAGTCCCTTCTGCTTACATTTGTATAGGACTTTAGGCAACTTTGGGCTGTCTTAAGTCTATCTATACTGAGCTTAACCTATTCCATGGCATAATGAACCAAATCTTGCCCTATCAAGGTTGCTTCACCTACTTCAAACCAACCAACTGGAGATCTACATTTACCCCGATAAAATGCCTCATAAGTGACCATTTGAATGCTGGAATGATAACTATTATTGTAGGAGAATTCTATAAGAGGAAGGTGATCATCCCAATTACCCCTGAAATCGATCACGCAAGCTCTCAACATGTCCTCTAAGGTTCGAAAGGTACGCTCTACCTGACAATCCGTCAGTGGATGAAATGGTGTGCTAAGATTAACCGGAGTACCAAGACCTTTCTTAAAAGACTTCCAAAAATGAGAGGTAAACTGAGGACCTCTATCTGAGATGATAGACAAAGAAACTCCATGCAACCTAACTATCTTATTAATGTGAAGCTTGGTGTAGTCCTCCGCCAAATCTATAGTCTTAACAGCCAAAAAGCGTGCAGACTTAGTAACTCTATCAACTATCACCCAAATGGACTCATGTTGTCTGCGAGTACGAGGTAAACCTGTAATCAAGTCCATATTGATCACTTCCCACTTCCTAGTAGGAATGTTGATCTCTTTAGTCATACCTCATTGTTTCTGATGTTCTACCTTCACTTGATGACAGTTAGGACACTTAGTCACAAAATCTGCTATAACCATTTTCATACAACTCCACTAAAAGACTTCCCGTATATCACGATACATCTTAGTGGCTCCTGAATGAATAGAATCTCTGGAGTTATGGGCTTTTGCAAGAATCTACGGTCTCAACTCACCCACCTAAGGAACACATAATCGACCCTGATAGCGAAGCATACCATCTCCTCCTTGGGAGAAAACCTCAACTCTCTGCTAATGAACTGTACATTTTGGTTGATACAATATCGGATCACTGTCTTGCTTTTCCTTAACTTCCACTACCAATGAAGATTCTACCCAATTCTGAACTGTTACACCACCATTTTATATGCTCAAAAGACGAACTCCTAAGCAAGCAAGACTATGAACATCTGTTGCTAGTTCCTTTCTTTCTTCCTCAACATGTGCTACACTACCCATAGATAGTCTACGAAGAGCATCTGCTACTATATTGGCCTTACCAGGATGGTAATGCACACTCATATCACAATCCTTGAGGAACTCTAGCAATCTCCTCTGGAGAAGATTCAACCCTTTCTTGGTGAACACATATTGAAGGTTCTTATGGTCTATGAACACCATACAAGTAATTTCTCCAAATCATCTGTGCTAACACTACTACTGCAAGCTCGAGGTCATGAGTCGAATAGTTCTTCTCATGCACCTTAAGTTGTCTAGAAGCATAAGCTATTACGTTACCTCATTTTATCAACACACAACCTAGTCCTATTCTGGATTCATCACAATAGATAACATAACCGTCTGAATTCAAAATGGGAGTTGTAGTCAACCTAGTTTTCAGTTGTGCGAAGCTTTTCTCACAATCATCGGACCACTGAAACTTAACCTTTTTCTGAGTCAACTAAGTCAATGGAGAAGCTATGGGTGAAAATTCTTCCACAAACCTTCTGTAATAAATAGCCAAACCCAAGAAGGTTTTATTATCTGTAGGAGAGGTAGGTCTGGGCCATTGTGTCACTACTTCTATTTTCTGAGAATCCACTCGGATCCCTTCACTATACACAAAATGACCAAGAAAAGAAAAAGATTGCAACCAAAACTTAGATTTGCAAAACTTAGCGAATAACTAGCGATCTTTGAGAGTTTGCAAGACAACCGTCAACTGATTTGCATGTTCTTCCTCATTCCTAGAGTAAATGAGGATATCATCAATAAAGACGATAACAAACAAGTCCAAATACTTCTTGAACACTCTGTTCATCAAATCAATGAAAGTTGCAGGAGCATTGGTTAGTAGTTTGTCACGCCCCGAAGCTACCCCCAGGACGCGAACATGGGACCTACGATCACGAGTGACCCTAAGTTAACCCTGCTGGCATATCATAAGCACACTAAATAAACTGAGGTAAGGAAATACTGTGCAGAAGCTTAATCATAAGATAAACTGAAATGATGGGGAATAACTATTCTAAGTATTGAATATATATAAAACTGAGAAGACTTTAACATACTGAAATAAAACACAAGTGCTAAAATTGAATCTAATTATGTCTGAAATAAAGCCTCTAACTGACTAGAAATGTTGGGAAATGCCCAGCTAAATCTAGCAAAAACTGAAACTAAAGACTAAAATATAGAAAAGAAATATGGTTGTCGTCCTTGGAGAATGAGGACGCACCATTGATACTGTAGAGGTGAAGATCGGGAACCGATCTATGTGTGATCTGAATGTTGAGGACCTGAACCTACATCATGAGAAGATGTAGCGCAGAGTATGCCTCAATTTTTTAAAGGTACTGAGCATGCAGGATAGAGTAAAGCTGAACAATATACATAACTGAACAAAGCATACTAAGCAATGATATAAGATGAGCATGGTACTGTACTGAAAATTCTGAACATGAACTAAATAAGTACAATGACCAAGTTATAACATGTTGAAACTGAATACTGAACTGTAACTGGTAACCTGGTCAATGCACTAGAATCTGACTGTGGGAGTTACTAATAACCGACGTAAAACCACATGAGCTAAATCTGGAGTTCGAGGTATACTCTCTATCGAGAAGACCTAATATACCCTCCCAGAGGTATATAGGCATGACTGGCGCGATTACTAACCTCATGCCCACAGAGGGGACTTAAAACCTACGGGGTTACGTAGTTCTGGGACTTGAGGGTGACTGGCCCTAGTCCACTCGGTATTAAGCTACTCCCAATTGATTATGTAATTAACAATTTATGAATAAATTCCTGTAATACAAGATAGCTCATACTACTGACATGCTAACTGAAAATGCAACATGTATATATGGTAATGGAATATTCGAAAACTGAGTCATATATGTTTGTTTATCTGTCCTAGCTAATGTAATTCATGGACTAAAAGAACTACATAACTAGGGTTCTGAATTTATGCAAGAATCTACGCAAAATAATACAAAAATCATGATAATCTTATTAGGAACATTAAAGTAACTATTTCATAATAATCAGCTGAAATTCTAGAAACCCTAGGTCTAGATAGTATGAAGGGAATCAAGAATCTGACTGAATTCTAGGGACCTAATGGGTGAAAGGAACTCACTAGTGAAATCCCACATACCTGGTGATGAATTCCATAAATAAACCTTTTGATTTTGGGGATGAGACTGATGAAAACTTGCAGCGTTCTTGGACTAGGGCTTGGTTGACTCTTTCTCCTTCTTGTCGTTCAACTTGATGATTTTTTGTAGAATAAGTTGACTAAGGTAAGTTCTAATTAAGTTACTAGGCTATAACTGACAAAAACTACGTAGTTTAGGGGTTAAATATGTAGTGTAGGGATCCAACGCATAAGGAAAACACCGCACAATCCTTGACTTAAAAGTTGTCGGGGTCACCGACAGACCGTGGATGGACCAACGGTCCATTCTGGTCGGTGGTCATTTAGCTTCAGAGAGTGGATTCTAGGGTCTCGATCCACGGACCAGGACCACAGCTTGTGGGTCTGGCCGTGGGTCGACCCTTAGACAATTTTTTGGACTTTTTCTAGGAAGGGTTGCAGGTGGCAATCCACGAACCACCAGGACGAACTGTGGGTCACCCTACGGTCCGTGGGTGGCACCTGCAACTTCTGGAAATCTACTAGTTGGTCTATTTTCGGATACGAGGTGTTACACTTAGGAAACACTAAGCATAAGTAAAAGATGGATAAAGTAATGAGACAAGCAAGTAGAAACAATGCCATTTTCATTCATAACAAAAGAGATACATAAAAAACATTGCAATTAACAATACAAAAAAAAAACAGGGATAATATTCACTGAGTTGCACTGAACAAAAGATAAATGAGGGGACTGATATTGGAACTTAGGAAGAAATAGACTTGAAAGAGAGGGTTTGAAAGAGTAGGGTTAAAAGAACATCTACCTCAGCATGGTTATTGAGAAGTCTCTCATTCAGTTCAATATTTTTCATTTCTAAGACTTCATTTGGAACTTTTAAGGTAGCCAGATCTTCTCCACTGTACAACCTCAGACTTTGAGAATTTGCTAAAAAGGGCAAATGGGGAAGTCCACGAACCCAAAATTTACCATGGACCCTTCATAGGACCTTAGACGGACAATTTAGGGGACCACAACCCTTCTTGGGCATTGTAAAGGACTTCGCAAGTCAGCCAAGGTGAAAGCCACCTAGACGAGCTACTAGACGGCACATAGTGATTTGTACGGTCCGTTAAGAGGTCCGTGAAAGTCACCCATTAGATTTTGAGTTTTGTATCAACTTTAAATGATTATATCTTTAAGGGTAAAAGGAATTAGGTGACCCATTGCCTTTAAAATTAAAGGTCATTGAGTCCTCTTTCCAACGCCACCAAATTTGCCTAATTTTGAGGCCAGAGCAAACAATTATGCCCGTTTTAGTGAAGCCTTGTTGAGTAGAGCAACAAGACGACCCACTAGACGGGTCGTGATGCTTTAAGAAAACTGTGAAGCTTTAAACTGCTCATGAGATAAGCCATTTTGGGCACCTTTTCAGCTTTAAAAGTTGAGGTAGCTTGGGTTTCCCACTAGGCGTTTGGTACTTATTCTATGTCGCTTTAATCCTATTCTAAGCCTAAACTACATCGTTTCTAACCAAGTTAAGGGCTTACAAAGTGTTAATCAATTCTTTTATGTTCATTAACATTACAAGACATTAGAGAAAGTAACCAAGAGGAGAAAATCTAGGCTTCAAGTGTTCTTCAAGTTTCTTCGATTTCGTCAAACAACTTCGATCTTTCAGGAATGTAAGGCTATCATAGTGTTGGACTAGTTCTTCCTCAAACCGTACTTTGAAATTAGTAAAAGAGTAATCTAGTTATCTATACTTAGATTTCAGTATTCTTGAGATGAGTTGATACTGAGTTCTAAATTCTTGAGTTGTTGATTATTGAATTCATAGTCCTAATCATTGAATTGTGATACATTGTGAAATATGATTATTGAGTTGATTTTTCATGACTATTTTTCCGCATGAACCCTAATTTTAGTAATTAGTAAATTCTTTTGTGAATCTCATAAACAACATATTATTATTTACACTGATCTTTGAGGAAGCAAAGAACAGTTTGAGAAAGAGTGTAAGGGAATTAAGTATTTTCGAAATGTTTCATTTTTACATGAAGAAAAAGAGTAGACTTTTTTTGAGAAAATTTAAAAGTGTTTTCAAAACGATTAAATGTTGAGCAGTTACCTCTTAACCAGGTGCCCTTTTGATTAATTATCTCAACCTAAAATGCATTTTTACATTAAGCAAAGAGAAATCTTGTGCCTTTTTTAAATGAACTATGAGCTTCAGAGACATTTCAGATAGTTACCTCTTTTAAGATGATAGTTTGAGCAATTATCTCAAACTAAAGAAATTTTTTTGTTATTATACATTTGATCAGCAATATATATTATTTGGAGTAGTACTGAACATTGACATAGGGGAGAGTTCAGACAACTCACAACTCCCATAAACCATGTCTTAGCCACATGGATACATGATCATACTTTTTAGATGAATCTTTAGTGCCAATAGATGAATGCTTAGTGTCTTCGGGAAGAGCTTAGTGGATCCATATAGTTGATGTGTTCTATATCCTGGCACGATGTAGGACAGTTTTTGTAGCATGGACAAGAAGTTGTATCATCATTTTGATCATAGTGCTGGTTGAGAATCTCCAATAGAATTAAAGTGTATCTTAATATATCACTTCATATGTTAAAGTTCAGAGGATGAGAAAGTGCTTTTTTTGTAAAGTTAATGGTTTCATTCCTTTAATTCTTTACATTCAGTTGAGTTATGTTATACATATTGCAGTCCATTCTTTTAGTTATTTCACCTCGGCTATATTACATAACTAGGTAAATTACCCGCGCTTCGCGCAATGGTGAACTATGTCAATAATCTACTTTTGAACATTTGATAATATAAGTGCTTTCGAGTGGGTAAAGCCCTATGATAAATTGTGAAGAATATTTTATCCAAAGATGAAATGAAATAAATTTTTTATCCTAAAACTAAAAAGATTTGATTCTAATTGTTTATGCATTTTGTTATCTTCATTTTACTCTTGTTCTTCATCACCAAATTCTTTAGAAAAGATATGTAATTGTTTCATTGTCTATATTTATACTTTCAAAAAGTGGTACAAATATTGTATTCATCAATTACGAGAGTTTTTCTCCTATTCAAGGCCTCTACATACAGAATCTAAATGTTATACATCTTATGTAATTAGTTGTGTACTTGATAAGTTAATTAAAATATAAAAACACATTTCTTGGAGTTCAATGAAATAAAGTATGTCGCTCAAATAATTTGGATTAAATGATGTCTTGGCAAGTCCCTTATTCAAAATCATTCGCAATCAATGACAGTACTTTGATAGCGAAAAGGCATATTTTGTTGTTTATGTTTCAATCAATATGGTTAAAACTTTAATTTTTTTTGCGATTTTTAATCTAATGTTTATAAGGTGATAATTATTTGTTTAAGATTTGATTAATATGGATCCATCCTACTTTGAGAATTAATTCATTGACTCCAATCCGAAATTTGAACCCCAAACTTTTGATTAAGGTTGAGTACAATACTTACCGTCCTACTACATTCTTTTTTTTATGTCACTAATCGATTGAATACCTCAAGAAGATAGAAAGTTGAATAACTAAAACTCCAAGGTAGTGTGGAACCACCACAATTTCTAAACACTTAAAAATCCCTTCTTGGACATCTCATGGACCTTTTGGCCACTGAAAACTCTGTAAAGATCAAAGTCATTCATTTAACAAGTTTAAGATTTCTAATCTACATGACAACAATAGTCTACTGATTACATCAAATTATTGATTAAAATATATTTACTTAAATATAATGATCAAAAGCATAAGCATAAACAACAAAGTTTAAAACATGTACTCGAAATCAACAATAAATAACATAAGCATAATTTAATGACCGTAAAAAAATCATACCAAGATCTGCAACAATCCAATGAAACAAAAAGGAAAAAATTTAGCCCACTGAATTCACAGTCCCCTTCAGGAAATTATTCCCTTCTAGTACCCAAATTTTACAGGAATAGATCCTCTCAGGATAGAACAATTCTATTCACCAGTGTATTGATACAAAAACAATGGTGTCAGTCAACTACTCAACAAAAGAAAAGTAAAGGAATAGTTAATTGTGCAGAAGAAGAACAAGAAGTTCAGAATTTTCGTTGTCCTAAAATGAGAGGAAATCCCTCTATTTATAGACAACAAAGGTTAGTGTGAACAAACACTTATTGTGCCTTATCGGAAAGGTCACAACTCTTTGGAAAAGTCACAACCTTTCATAAAAGTAGCAACTTTTCGTAAAAGCCGCAACTGTTCGAATAAGTCACAACTCTTCATATAAGTCACAGATCTTCATAAAAGTCACAACTCTTCATGAAAGGGAAGGCTAATTTTGGAAATAAATAAATTAAAAGGGAATCTTGGTTTGTGGTGGCGCCAGGTAGGCATGCCTACGGTTCTCTTATATATATATATATATATATATAGATTCTAATTTTTCGGCACGCGTGTTGCACGTGTGTATCATATTATATAGTATATGATATTGTAAAATATAATTAATATGATTAAATTAAAGCTTTTTAGTAAATAATTATAAACTAAAAGAATAGTGGTCAAGTGCTTCTTAATGATTAATACAGATTGTCATAAAGTTAATTATTCTTTGAGACCAAAATTTCCAGATTTCATTGAAACATTTCAAAATACATTCAAAATTTAAATATGGTGAGAAAGTGACATTTCTTGAGTACTGTTTTTTTTCTTTACTCAAGTTTGTAAACAAACTTAACCAGCAAAATAAAAAATAATATCAATATAAAAAATGTCACCAATAGCCTTTCCTCTTAAGGTTATGACTATAAATGATGGACATCATTTAAGTACATTTTTTCTCTTAAATATTAATAATTCAAATTTGATATGTGCATGACGCTAATAACTATTACCATAAATAGTACAATATTTTATCTTCATACATAATATATCTTTTTAAAATATTATTACTCAATTAATATTTGACTAAAGCTATCATAGAGATGTAAATTTACCAAGTGTGTACTTCTATAGAAAATTTCAACACTGTTATAAATAGAATGTTATAGAGAGAAAAAAAATATAACATCAAAAATTAGTTCTAAAAAAAATTAGGTTGTTACAGTAATTGTTATTATAACGAATGATGGTTAAATAGAGAATTGAGTGTATGTCAAATATTTATGTTGACCAATTTTTCTTTTAGATATATATATCTCAGTAGCATAATTTAATATTAATATATGAACTATATCACCTATGGTGAAAAATATTTTATTTCTTTAAGTTTCTACCATATCTTTGTGGAATTGTAGTCCTATCTTTTTTTATGCAGCATACATTTCATATAGTTGTTGCTAATGAGAGTATCTAGTATCTTATAGAAGTTCTATCATGATATAAAACATTAAACTTTTTCAATAAAAAAATTAATTGATGAATAAAATTTAAATTATTTATTTATAGAATCCTTTTGTGATCAACCACTATTTTCTTATCTATTTGTATATATTGCAAGGAGTGTATCTTGTGACATAACATTTTCTTAGATCAAAATGAACACAAATAACAAGAAATTCATACTTAAAAAAAGTCAACACAATACAAATATAAAAAAGAATAAATATATGAAACAATTCATAGACAATGAAGAAGGAAGATGAAAATATATGTTCATGATATATGTACTCTAGTGTTCAATTCAGTTGATATTTCTTGCCACCAACACTTTACATTCTCCAAAAAATATATTGAAAAATTCACAGCCAATGAAGAAGGAAGATGAAAATATATGTTCATGCTATATTAACCTTAGTGTTCCAAAATTAGGAAGAAACTCCTTCGTTTGAGGTTAAAAGAATAAAAAAAAAGGAAAAACAAAGAAGAAATATTTTACCCCAGTCATGTGCCTTTTTCATATTTGTTTATTATTATTTTCTCTCCCACAACTTGATCTATTTATTTTATTAGAAAAAATAGTCTACAATGCGTGTATTTGTCATTGTTCACTCATTATGTGAATACTAATTATTAACTTCTATCTCGAATGAAAATACAAAAGAAAATAATTACAGAAACAAAACAAGAAAAAGTAATGAAAATTCCCATGCACTATATATAGAAGTTTTCTGTGTCACGCAAAGTTCATAGATAATTGCACATTTCGTTGTTCTCTTCTTTTCTTCTTTAATAGAAAGACAATACCTAAATTTCAATGCTAGGAACTTTGGCGAAACATATCAATGGATTAGGGATGAATAATTTATGAAAAATTTAAATGATCTCAAATTGTCACAGAAAAGAGATCACCAAAAACTTATAAGGAGTGAATGGTTGTGATTTATGACCGAAGAAACATGAATGTAGAAATTGTTGTGACTATTCATCTGAAATTAGTATTTTTTTAATAAATAAAATATGTAGGTTAATCAAAAGGCTATTAATTTTCTAAAATGATATAACTAATATTGAAGTATTTTGTGATGAAAATCGTAAGAGGAAAATATAATTGTGAATTGATGAATGATTTGTTACAATTTGTTCACCAACTCTTTCTTATGTGGTACATCCAATTTCATAGAATTTTGAACCTAATCAATTGTTGCAAAGAACACTTGGATATTTTAAGAAGAAGAAGAGTAAAAAACCTTTAAAAAATGTAGTTTGAAAGTGAGAGGAAACCACTCTATTTATAGCTAACAAATAGTACTATGAATAGGTACTTATTGTGCATTATCAGATGAGTCACAAGCCTTCAAAAAAGTCATTGCTCATCGGAAAAGTCATAACCCTTTGAAATAGTCACAATTCATCAAATAAGGCACAACTCTTTTATAAAGTCACAACCCTTTGAAAAAGTAACAACTCATCGGAAAAGTCACAATCTTTTAGTGTAGAAAAGGTATCTACTTATAATAAAATATAATTAAATAAAATAAATTGAGTATTTTTATTAATTGAGGGTATTATAGTAATTCAACATTCATGCTTTTAAGGTAGTATAGATATATATATATATGTAATTGTACATTCAAATGTACTGATATCATTCGACTTGCATCATTTATGATATAGATACAAGTGTTGAGGATCATCAACAGGTGTTCCGTTTAGATAACTTTGTGCTTTAATAGCTTTGGTGAGCTTGCTTGCATTCTTGATGTCTTCCCTTTTTCTTTTCAGTTTAGACCTTTTATGGTGTTGTGGATCTTGTCCCAACATCCCTGTTGAACTATAGATGCTTTATGGATAGTTAGTTGAGGAGTCTCTCAGTATTTACTTTTTGTTTGAGATGTTTTGAGTTAGATTTGCAAAATATTATTATTGCAATTAAGTATTTTCAGACAGTTTGAGTTAAGTAATTACATGAATTTGAATGTTCTAAATTCTATTTATAAAGCTTCTTTATGCTTGAGTAAGTCCTCCATTAAACAGTCAGCCATGCCAAGGGTTCACTTGGACCACAAATGGCATCCAACAAAATCATCAATCACAACTCTACAAGTTAAGCTCACGTGCAATGGTCATCGCAAGACTCACCTTGACAATCCGACTAGTCACAATAAGATGTTAAGAGTTCACACAAGATTTATTCAACTCATATTGCCTCGTTGGACTCACAAAAACATATTATTGACCAAGAGAACTATTAAAGTCATGGGTATTGATCGCAACCGACACAAATCACATCACAATCAGCCAATCAAGAGAAAGACTAATGATTCAAAGAAACCATGGAGAAGTTTCAAACAAAAACAACAGAACAACAAAATATCTCAAAGAACGAAATAAAAACAAAATAAAACCAAGAGGATAGGTATCTAGATACCTTCACCCCACAAAAATAACGGAACAGTGCCATCAATGTAAAATAAAATCAAAATGTATAAACAATGCATAAAATAGAGGGAGCGAAAACATCTGCATGTCAGCCTAAGCCTGAGGTGAGATCTAGGTCTATGGAATGGCCTCAACCTGGGAATCAGTACCCTGCTCATCTCCAGCTCTGGACGGCTGTGCAACAATCCCTTTCATGGGCCTAGACCCATTAGAACCAATTATCGACCTGTCACAAAGTGAAGCCTCTGTGGCATCTGTAGCAAATCAGCTCCAAGTCCTCTAGATCCTCACAGAGTTCCTCCTCACGAGTCTCTAACTCCTCCTCATCTATCTTGTGCGTATCAGACTCCCCGTCCTCATCAAGTGTAGTAGCTGGAGGGATCTCAAAAGCAGCTGGACTGTCGACATCTCAAAAACGGGGTCATTTGGGATATCTACACCACCCACAACATCGATATATATATTAGTGAATTTCAACTCAGACCAGTAATATCTGCCTTTAAGGCTGTCACATCTGCAGAGCTACAGTTAGGGATGTCAATGAGGTGGTGCGGGAGCAAAGCGAGGCAGGTTACAATGTATGTTGGGCAGGGCGGGTTAGATCTTTTGAGGGTGCAGAGCGGGGCAGGGCGAGTTTAAATAAGTGTTTTCAAAATTTACATGGGGTGGGGCAGTTGAGGGCAAGGGAAAAAGAATCTCTAAATTCGTTTTGCACATAAATTTTGAATTAGTTCTGCACATGTTTGGGCACTAATCATATCATGAGTTTTAAGTAAAATGGAACTCATTGAGTATTTATTTTTTTAATTTCTAGTGGCCAAAAAAATAGAAAGAAGAAAAAAGTATGTCACTATTTGCGTTTTTTGTTTATTACATCAAATGTACCTAATTCAAAGCTACCAAAAAATATGTTAGTGACATTTTTAAAAGATGTGTATTATAAAATTGCATTTTAATGCTACACTAACATGTTAATTTAGCTATAAGCAGTTAAAATAATTCAAACTTTTAAGTTAAAAACTTGTACGCCTATCATTTAAAATGTGTTTTACTAATTTTGTGAGATGGAGCGCGGCGGGGCGGGTTTATGCGTGCTGGGGCGGAGCGGGTTGAAAAACCCTAATGTGGGGCGGGGCGGGTTGAAAACAACTAATCATTCTATGTGGGGTGGGGTGGATTAAAATCATAGCGGGGTTAAGCGGGTTCGCCCCACAACCGCCCCGCACCGCATCATTGCCATCCCTAGCTACCGTATGTCGTCTTATATGCCTCAATTTGAGTGGTGAAGGAATCCAATACTAACTTGTGGGATATTGTCAACTCTCGCTACCCTCTCAACTACTCCTAAATTTGAGCAAATGGAGCAGCTATAGCCCGCTCAATCGTCTCTAGGACAACTGCTTCAACCAGGGAAACCCGCACATCAACCGATTGGGGAAAGTTGTCCATTTTGTAGATCATGGCCTGCGTCAAGGGAGACGGGAAGCAGTAGCGGGAGCAGGTGCAGTAGAGGTGGAGGATCTAGGTATACCTATCAGCTCAACTATCGGAGTAGATAGAGTAGTGTCGTCCTCCACAGACTCTATATTGACAATCGGAGAAGTATCCATCGGAGCTTTGTTCTTCCTCTTGACTTCATATTTCATTTATTTTGCCTCAATCCGATGAATGTCACAAGACGAGGAAGGAGTAACCTCGACATTTGTCTTTGTCATAAAGGGCACACCTACTAGGTGACACAAAGCACTGATCAAAACCGAGAATGGAAATGAGGTTTGATTTTGCTTGGCCCTCATAGCCATCTCCTGTGCAATAATAGACCCCAAGTTAAGCCTCTCCTGGTCGATAATACATCCCAGAAGTGCAGCCTTCAGATGTCGGATGATAGACTCATATTGCAAAGGCATAAGAGGGTTGCTGATGAATCGAAACTAGTACCAAGCCGCAGTGTTTAAATCCTTCGTCTCAATCACAAATCTCTCCTCTATCCATGAGGGAGTGGCATCACTCAGCAACTGGGCAAGCCACCCTTTCAAGTCATCCAATGTCTTGGTTATGATCATTTCGGTTAAAGAGTACCGAGTCTGTGTACTGCAGTCCAACACATCATTGATATCCGTCTTACCCCGCAACTCAACAAAGTCAACTAGTGCGATCAGTCCAACTTTTTGTTTCCCTTTTCGGATCAACTATGCATAGCTCTCATAAAAGTCCCATACCCATGTGGGCACATATGGACTCGAGGGCTATGTAAGTTGTTGTAATTTATGGAAACCAACGTCTCCCACACAACAGGATATTTGTCCACCACACTATCCGTGGACAACCGCTTCTCATCTAGAATAGTTTTCAAGCCAGCAACTTTCAGCCGATTCATGGACCTAGGAGGATGTGCTGGGGGCCGGGGGCACTCTAGGTGCCTGAGATACTGGAGGTGGTGGAGGTGTTTGATTTGCTGGAAATCGTGCCAATAGAACATGAAGTACGTTAGAACGTAGCTCGGAGCGCCTTTGCTACATAGAATCAGTTGGCCACAACGATATGTGAATTATAGTCCTAGACCCCTCAATATTCTCATTCTTAGACTCTGATGATGAGAGATAAGTGGGATTGATGCCAATGCTATAATCAGAACTCGAGCTGCTTGAACTTGCTATTACCTACTTCTTTCCCTTGCCCTTACCACTCGCTTGAGAAGGCTTAGGACGAGTGGTTTGGGGATTCTCAACCTTTGCTGCTTTCACAACCCCTTTAGACTTCTTTCTGGGTACTAGACCTCTTACGTGAACCTTCGGTCTATCCATATTTGTTAAACGACACAAATGGAAACAAGTGAAGTTAAACAAGGTTAGTGACATAAAATTTTCAAAATGTTCCAGATAAATTCACCAACCAATTCGGTGAGTCGTTGAGTCCATATGGTGAGTGACGGAGGACTCGCCGAATGTTATAGAAAAATTCAGAAACAATTCAGCATAAAAGGGCAAGACCAAAGTCCAATTGGCGAGAAAAAAAGGTCTTGCCAAAAGTAATAGAATTAGTAAAATCAGGGATCAAGAAGGCGATGTCAAAACAATTCGGTGAGTTGTCGTGTCTACTCGACGAGCAACACAGCATCGTCAAAAGTTACAGAAAAAATCACCAACAATTCAGGTTAAATAAACGATAAGGGGGTCATTAGGCGATACTCCGAGTCACTCGACGAGCTTGACTTAGCATGCCAAGTGGCCTGACGTATCAAATTCCCAAATTGAATCCTAGTTCACAAATAACTGACTTCTCCCCAATTTATTTAAATTAAACCAAACAACAATTTTTCCCTTAGAATGTCGTCACCCAGTCCATCATTGGGCAATTTAAGGCCATTTGGCCGAATTCGGGCTACTCAGACTTTACCCATACACTACCCAACATGCACACCAACAATTCAATCAATTCAAACGCGAACCTAGAACAATTTATGCTAAACACATCATCTAACATGCTCAATTTCAAATTAAACTACTACGAGTGAATAGGCACACAATCGAGCCATAACAATCACAAAGCACCAAAGATCCATAAACTACTCGTAGCATGCCAGTATAAATCATAAAATTAAAGTAAATTCAGAAAACCAACCTTAAATGATGACAAAGGGACACTTAGGAAAAGATGGGAGGACAGAAGACACTTCAGATTCCGATCACACACACGAGGACAACCAATATATTTATACTAAAAAGATAATCTAAAGTTTGATTGAAAGAGTGTTGAGTCGAAACTTCAAACGGAGGAGAGATTTTGAATTTAAAACGGCTGGAGGGTTCTTGCCCCTTCAGTTCGTACCCTGATCGGCGAGGCTTACTAACATCGCTGATCCACTCAGCAGCTCACCGAGTGGACCTTAGCTCACCAAATTGGCAGAAAACCAGCCCTTCAGTTGGTTCAAAAAGCGATCTTGATAGGGCTCGCCGAGCAACTCAGTGACTGACCGAGTGAGCAATGAGCTCGCCTAATTTCATTTTTTCCTTAAATTTGAATTCAACCTGCACATCTAATTAACGTTATTCAAGTAACAAAAAATAAAAAGTTGGGTCTCCTCCTAAGAAGCACCTTATTTAACATTACTGCACGATGTGACCATGCATTCAAGCCTCATTCTTTGGGTTGACTAAAGTATCACTTGGAAGACCCACTTTTGGTCTTGGATTTAAGTGAGCCTAGATTTGACCCATTTGAGACTCGAGCTACTTTATGGAAACCGAATACGAGGTCACCGTTTGATTTAAAGAAGAGACATCATCCTTTATCTCCTTGAGCACCTTGTATGTTCCTTCGACTTTGTTTAGGATGTGGGCAACCATATCCTCGGTTCGAATGTTTTTGGGCTCGGCCTTTGGTTCCTTCGTCTTTGGACATTCATGAGGGGGTACATAACAATCTTTATCACCATCTCTATCTCTCCAATTTGTAGCCAGATCACGCCAATCTCAATCCCGATATCTCCAACCATCATCACGATCTATATTCCAACCATGATTTCAGCCCGACCTTGGTTAGATCGGATGAGAACCCCCCGTTTGGTTTGATAAGAATTGTACCTCTCATTATACATGGCTTCGAATTGTACATCATCCAGGCTTATTCCACTACTAGCACCAACCGTGTTCACATCCTTATAACTGCCTCCCATGACATGTTTTGTCGATAGGTCCATCTGGGTCATTATGTTGGCCATGTTCTCATCACACTCTTGGTTCTTTTCCAATTGTTCCTTGGTCATCCTAAGATTCAAAGGAGACACTTGAACTTCCCTCGTGTACCATGCACGATTAATTTTGGTCATCTCATTAAGCAAATTCGATGCTATGATGAATGGTTGTTTCATGATTTCCACCCAAAAAAAGTTGGTCAGCAACACCCTTATAGACAGTGTCAAGAATCTAATAGAAATATAGAAAGAGAACGTTGTCTGGCAACCCATGAGCAGGACATTGGAGAACCTTCTTTTGAAATATCAACCACGTCTCATGTTCCTCTTGAAATTTTAAATGCTATCTCGCAACTTTACCATCTTCGATGGAGGGAAGAAGCTTTCATAAAACACTTTCGTGAGCTCCTCCCACGAAGTGATAGATTTCCTTGGTTGTTAGGTCAACCACTTTGTTGCGTCCCCCATTAGAGAAGAGGGAAACAAACAGAGTCAGATTGACTCTTGAGAGATATTCTTGAAGTATAATGGGCCACACACATCCACGAAATTCTAGATGTGACCAAGAGGGTCTTCATGAACAAGTCTCCCAAAGAGGCTTTTCCTCTGCAATAGCTGCAACATAGTGTTGGTCACATGAAACACAGCATTGCCCACAGTTGGAGGCAATCAAATAGCACCGACAATTCCAAGCTCGTCCACATTGAGTCATGCAAGTTTCCGATGTCATCAATGTTCCCTAGTTGACTTGCCTTTCTCCTGTTCACACTCATCTCTTCACCTATTTATAGCAATTAACAAAAACACTAATACGAATATTCTACTACAACAAAATTAGTTCTCAAAAACACTTCAAAAAAATAATTCTAAACATCAATCTCGGGCAGCGGCGCCATTTTTTATAACGCTAAACTACACTTCTTCTGATTCAAAGTGTAGGCGGTCACTAACAATTATAAACCCAAGAATGAGTTAAGGTCGATCCCACAGGGATCGATACGGTAAAGAATTCAAGTACGAAGTAAAGAAGTGTTCTAATCTTTTGTAGAAGAAAAGGGCTACGAACATAAAATAAATCAAGAGTTTCAATTATCAAAATCAAAGGGGAGGGGGATTAGTAACCAAATGCTAACAAAAACAATTAACATGGGATTTCAATGATTAGAGAGAGGACATTAGGAGTGTTAGCAATAGAATACTAATTCCGCTTAATGGGTATTATTAATTGCTTTAAGTTGTTGAATCACAATGGGTAGGATAGGTTGTAATTAAGATAGTCATTTCTCAATCAACTATTATGCTTCAAGCAAGTTCTTCTGAACCTTGAGAAGCTTAATGATACAAAGCAACCCAATTCCTTAATTAAACCCACTTTCTCAAGATGGGTTGTAAAGATGTAAATCAATACAACTATCAATCATTCATTCTACTCTACGCATCTTTCTCAAGCAAGCATAGAGAGCTAAGCTAGAACCGAATTTGTAACTTTAGTTAATTAATGAAAGCATGTATAAACAATTGAACCCATTTCAAAACAACATTAAATTCAGTGATTAACAATACCCATAAGCTAATTTATGTATTCGATTAGATGATCACATTCCTAAGGGATGGAGTTTTAGCCAAACATATCATAAAGTAAGAAATTGTTACCAAAAATATTATCCATCTGAATTGTTAACAATCTTTAATGCTCAATGCCAAAATTAATACTAGCATCCTAAAACGTCAAATCCAAGCTCAAAACCTCTCCAAGAGTATTCAATAATGTAGAAAAATGTGAAAAGCTCTCAAAACTGAGTAATACACTCTGTGTGAACACCTTTTCTCTTTTAAACAAATGAATTAATACATTTCCAAAAACATCCCAAGATCTCAGAACGAAGTCTAATCAACGAATTTAGTCGAGATTGCTAAACGACTCGGTGATCCGCCGAAATTCACGTCTTCTCGCATTTTGGCTTCAATGTTGCGTATATTGTTTTGGAAGATTTGGTGAGCTAGGTCACTTTCGTTGTTCCATTTGGTGTGTAGCCAAAGTTTATTTTCACTCGCCTAGTTGGCTTGATCCATGGGCTACTTCGACGGAGGTTTGGTGAGCTAAAGGTTCACTCGGCGAGTCGCTCAGTGGCTTTTTTGAGCTCCAGCTTCTCCTTTCTTCAGCTTTTCCAACTTTTTCCCTCCTTTTCGCATAGTAATTTCCTTGCCTTGTTTCTAATCCTTCATTGCTGCATATAAACACATTAACATCAATTATGGGTACAAAATAGGAATTGTGGAAACTAATTCATTGAATAATGAGCCCTAAATTAGTCAAAAATCTAGACTCATCAGGATTAGAAATGGTTCTTGAGTGCCGCCCACTTTCAGGGTGTAGGCTCGGGGGTGAAATTCACCATGTCCCTCGGTTCTTGCTAAATGTACCTGAACATTCAGACGAGTAATCTCTATATTCCTATTGTCCAGTGTGACTACCATGGCTTCCAAATCATTCTTGAGTTTCTCCTATTCGATCAGCAGTACAAACACCTTGCTCATGTTCCATGCTTACCCTTCGACACATTCATACTCAATAATAGTGTTCAAAGATATAGTTTACTTCACAATGCCTCTTACTCTATGTCCAAGGGGAATTTCAAAGTGTTTGCACACCTTTGTTAGGAAATACTCATAGCACATATCGTGCTTTCCATCTTTAATAGACATAGTATTGTGCCTATGCTCTAGTATGATGACATGGAGATTGATTAACTCATTTTTTCTAAAGGCCTCAATACTGAACAGGTCTGCATCAGAGGCTACCATTTTTTTTTCAAACCTAGGCACCACCACCTTATGTATAAACCCAAACAATAGTTTATACTCCCCTTTAAGATACTTCTTAAACTTTGATTGAGAAGGTTTCTAATTTAGTGAAATAATTCCTTTGATGGGGAATTTCCAACAACTGTTTGGATTCTATCAACTTGATACCTAGCATAATCTGCATCAACATGTCCTACCAAATCAAATGAGTCTATTGATTGATAGAATAGAACCTGGTCCCTTTCTTCTTCATATATCTCAGAATCCTTTTAGCTTGTATAAGCTTGGAATTTTTCACTCATTCTGACACTGAACACAATATCAGGTATGTTGGTAGTGAGATACTCTATCTTGAAGTAGTTGCTCTATCTTTCTGAGTTTTATGTCCCAGAGTGACACTTATTCTTGATGAAGAACTCTTTTATGCTACAACAACACGATGTTGAAGGTTATCTTGGTTTCCTCATCAAAAGTAAAACATGAAACAATGGACATCCATCTCATTTCTATTACTATCAAATTTTTGAAACAACAAAATGAAAACTACCTCTTTTTCCAACATGTCGTATGCTGTGTCTAATGAAAGCTTTTGGATTTTTGCTGAAAGAGGTTCATGAAAATTGAAGAATTTTTTCGCGGTTTGGGGTTTGTTTCTAACGATTTCCTAAGATGGGATCCACCACTTGTTAGAGTTGAGAAAATGTTTGAACAAGTCCAATCTAAGCTTCCTGGGGAACCAAAATTTCTGCTTGTTCTGCTTCCTGACTGGAAATATTGTGGCATATACGGTTAGTATAATGTACTTGTTATTTTGATTAGTAGATAACTTTGTTTCACCTGCCTTGTTTTAGCATCGAGTTAGCTACTAATCAAGAGAACAAGTACATTATAATAACAATTTATGCCACAAATTTTCCGCTCACTAAGTAGAACAAGTAGAAATTTTGGTGCTCCAGGAAGCTTAGATTGGACCTATTCAGACATTTTCTCAACTCTAACAAGTGGTGGATCCCTTTTGAGGTAATCATCAGAAACAAACCCCAAACCCATAAAAAATTCTTCAGTTTTCATGAACATCTTTCTGTAGAAACCCAAAAGCTTTCATCAGACATTACATAAGACATGTTGGAAAAAGAGGTAGTTTTTACTTTGTTGGTAAGAAACAACAAAGTTTAAAGAATATTTTTTAAAACTAGAAATTCAAAACCAGTAAAGAAAATAGAAGCAAAAACATATTACAAATAATATACAAAATATTTTTCTCAATAAAAAAATTGAGCCCATTGTATGCATAATGTGTCCTATAAGGAAATTAGTCCCCTCAAGTACCCGAGGTTCATAGAATATATCCTCCTAGGATAGAACGATCTTACTCACCGGTGTATCGATACCTATACCCACAGTATCAGCGAACCACTCAACGGTAGTTAAATACACTAAGAATACTAGATTTAGTAGTAGAAGAAAAACTCTAGAAAATGGGTTGTTTAAAACTGAGAGAAAATCTATCTATTTATAGACAACAAAGGGTAGTGTGAACATGTGCTTATTGTACCTTATCGGAAAGGTCACAACCCTTTGAAAAGTTACGACCCTTCGGAAAGGTCACAACGTTCAATAAAAGTCAAAACCCTTCATAAAAGTCACATTTCTTCATTAAAGTCACAACTCTTCATAAAAGTCGCAACTCTTGATTTTCCATTCACACCTTTTAAAACCCACTATGTTCATTGTTTCATGTTTTATTTTTGAGGTGAAAACTTTTCTTCTATGACATTCGTCCCTCTGTTGTTCTATAAGTTGCATTACCTAGGACATGATCAAATAGGTACTACGAGATTTCTAAGAACCATCCTGATTTTAAGTAATATATATATAAGCAATAAATTTTAATAAATATAGTTTGGACAAATCAACGTCCAAGACAATACATATTAAACACGAGACACTGACTCATTCGTTTATTCCTTTTAATTCATAATTTTGGTAGAATATCTTATGGGCCAAGAGAAGGCCTTTTAACCTGTAAGGGTGACACTATTTTTCTTCTTCATTAAATTTAAGTACTAAGGAAATCGCTCAGCAATTAAGAGGAGATATATAAAGGCAACTAAGAGAATACCGATGTGTTTCTTTATTTTATTCAATTCATTACTGTTCATTAATTCTCTTACAATGAATGACTTTAATTATGTGATGACGACTCGGATTCCATTGAAATCTCATTTTGGCATTCAATGATTTTTTTTTCTTCTTTGCCCTTGTGTTCACCTATATATTGATGGTTCAATTATTTTACTGTCACTACTTTATTAAAGATGTTAAGTTAGATCTGCAATTCATTTTAGGTTTCTTTTTCCTTTTCTCTTTCCCATTTTTAATAAACTTTGGATGACTAGTGACAAAAAAAACCTAGGTTTTTCTATTCTCCATTTTCTTTTATTTCTCTATTTATCTCTCAATTGTATAAGTCTAATACAATATATTATTGCAAGTTATCACATCTCACACAAACACAAACAAAATGGTACATAAACATTTATTTGGTTTATCTTGGCAGAAAATGTTTGTTTTCACTTTTCTGACTTCTTGATTGTGGTAAAATTAATTTATTTCTTATGTTCAATTTATATAAGTGCTAGTGCCCATATTTTCGTAGTTTTGTATGAATATATACTCAATCAAATTAAATTCGATTAAAGCAAAGCATAACAATGATTGAAAAAAAAAAGATTTCCCTTTTTTGATTCATAAGTCATAATTCATCAAAAATTTAATATGAATCAAAAAAGAGAAAATGTTTTTTCTAATCATTGTTATGTGTTGCTTAAATCAAATTTAATTTGTTTGGGTATATATTCATACACAAAAACTAAACACAAACATTAACACGGTGATACATGTGACCAACAAATCAAAATCTAGAAATGAACATAAGAAAAAACCATTGTTGGCTTTGGGGGTAAAACCATTGTGATGTGATGTGATGTTGTGTATTGTTGAAAGTCCATTCTCACTTACACACACTTAGGCATGAATATGCTAGGAGATCCATGGTTCTCTCACATAGAATGATTCTAGGATGTCTTAATCTCCTATATTACCTTAAAAGCATGAACTCCTAACTTGAATGTTAAATTACTATAATATCCCTTACATAGGTTGTGACTTTTTCGATGAGTTGTGACTTTTTTTAAAGGGTTGCGATTTTCGATGAGTTGTGACATTTCCAAAGAGTTATGACTTCTCGAAAAGGTCATGAATTTTCAGATAAGACACAAAAAACATTTGTTCATACTACCTTTTGTTGACTATAAATAGAAGGGCTTCCTGTCATTTTTCAACCGCAATTTTTTAAATCTTCTACTCTTCTTCTTCTTGCACTTTATAATTTTTTGTGTGATTTATTGTTATTGAGTGAGTTCAAAGCTTAGCGGAATATGAGGTACCACTATTTTGGTGAAGTAAGTCGTTCTATCCTAAGAGTGTATATTCCATAACCTAGAGTACTTGAGGAAAAAAATCTTGATGATATAATAATTATTTTTTTGCTTAATATATACATTAGTACGTAATGTTCCAATATATGAAGTTACCCTGATGTAGACTAAATTCATTTTTTTTTTGTTAATAATTTCTCTTGTGCTGTAGATATATGCTTTTGAATATCTTTTCCAAAATTTAGAGAATTGTCACAATTTGTTTTTGATGCTCAAGACAAAAGAATGACTTTATTTATCAATATTACTTATGTGATTTAGACTCTCATGAAGTTTACTTCAAAATAGTTATTACTATATAAACATTGCCCATTTGGTTTACTTATTTACTATTTCTTAATATTTCAATATTTTAGACAAAGAAAAGTTCATATGACTTGTAATAACGCCACTTGAAGTTTGTATTAGCTTAATTTTTATTATTTAATTAATAGTTAACTTTTTTACATAAGTATTTTCATTAATGCAAATATATATTTATATTTGGGTAGGTATTTGTATTTAAATTAAAGTATTATATATTTCACAAATGTATTATCAAGTTACCAAGATCTTCTAACTTCAAAATATATTATTTTAAAATGTTCCGATTTTTTTTAAAAAAAAATCTCACAACAAATATGAAAATATGTCATTATATAAAATGTAGTTGTTCCTTTTGCATGTTCATATGACATCTAAACAATTTAACGTAGATTACACATGTAAAGCACATCATGTTAGATAACAAGAAAAATACAAAGCAAATATTGTTTAGAAAGAATTATTAGTAAGTTAAGACTAATTACATGATTGAACCTTATCAAACTGAAATAAATATATACACTATTGCATTTAACTAATAAAAATTTCCATTGACCATCTTCATAGGTTCGCATGAATATGATATATATATATATATATATATGTGTGTGTGTGTGTGTGTGATATACATATATTTATATATATGACTATCCATGTTGAACATTCACAAAAGAATCTGCAATATTATTTTTTGCTAAACTTATTATTCAAATCCTCGCTTAATTAAGCAATACTATTTACTATAACATATATTTTTGGAATTGATATTCACGTGCAACACACGTATCAAAAAACTAGTAACCTAAAATGAAACAAAGCATGATAGACTAGAATAGCTTGAAGTTGTGATAAATGATCCCTTCATGTGTAGCTTGACTTGGTAAGACAAGTCCACTTCATGGTAGCCTAGGATTGAGGATTTATACTCTCCTATGGATCGCTTGAACTAGCATTGTAAAAATGCATTTCATGGTAGCTTGATTTGGTTATGCCAAGACCATTTCATGGTAGCTTTAGGATTGAGGACATATACTCTCCTAATGGTAGCTTGGGATTGAGAATCATACTCTCCTAAGGATAGCTTACATTATCATCTTGTTGTGCTTGTAAGGGTAGCTGGACTTTGCATTGTAAGAGGCATGTCAAAGGTAGATTGAGTTAGTAGTACTCATGGTAGCTTAGGATTGAGGATCATACTCTCTTAAGGATAGCTTGCATTAGCATCATGGGATGTTTTGCATGGTAAGAATGATGGGATAATTGTACCCTTTCTTAAATAGCTTGGACTGGCTTGATAGTATGCCCTCCATGGTAGCTTGACTTAGCATAAACTAGGCGTGTTAGATAGATTATTAGCTTGGTCTAGCCTAGTAGGGTGCTATTCCTTGGTAGCCTTGAATTGGTGACTTGTGCTCATTCATGTGTGATGTCTTACCTTGTACTAAGAAGAGAAGTACCTTAAGTGCATAGAGGCAAATAGTCAAGAGGGACTAGTCCCCAACTAGTGAGCATTCATGATAGCCTAAAGGAGTACTTAGTGTGGATAGTAGTATGGGATGCTATTCATACATTGCACAAGTATGATTGTAGACTAGTTATGAAGGGTCCTCTTATATAGTGTAGTTTAGCTTGGGTTGTTGCTATAGTTGCCTTCCAAGATGTGTTTGACTAAAGGTGGTAGTTCCCTTGTGTACATGAGGAAAACCAATGGTGAGACCAAAGGAGGGTGAATATGACTAGGATGACTTCAAGGTTATGCTTAGTGTGAAGGGTAGTATGGGATGCCTTTCATGCATTGTACAAGTGCTCCTTGAGGTTACTTAGGAGTACGGTACCCTTATGGTAGAGAAGCTTAATACTTGACCATGTATATAGACTATGATTAAGATGACCAAAAAGGGGTACTTGGTTTGGGTGGTATTATGGGATGCTATTCATGCTTTGCACTTTTATGCTTTTGAGATTACTTGAGAGTGGTTCTATTATGGTATAGATGACTAAGAGTCAATTATGCTTATATGATGCTTATGTTGGAAACTTTGCTTATTATGATTATGATATTGTCTCTTATGTTCATGGTTTATGTTTCATGAAGTATTTCATATGATTTTGGATTATGTCTTATATTTACTAACCCTTTTCTTATGCTCTTATGATTATGCTACCTAACATATTTAGTACATTATGTACTAACGCATACTTTGCCTACATTCTCATCAAATGTAGAGTTTGGAGATTTAGTTCTACTCTTGGAGATAAGTTTCTAGAAGTTTCAAGAAGAGTTGAAAAAATTGGTGAGTCCTCATAGCTTCGATGACAAACCCATTATTTCCCTTTGTGTCATTTCTTTATGTTGAGACTATTGTATGGACTTTGTCCCAAGAGTTTTTTTCTGAAGATTGTAGTTGTTGTATGAAAATGTTTTTGATTGTGTGGTTTAAAAGAAGTTTTAAATTTTCCATACTTTTCTATTACTTATGTTATGATAATGCTAAGGGTTTTTATTAGACCCCTTCGGGGTCAAGTACGCCATGCTACATCTAGGGGGTACCCTTGAGTCATGACATCACTAAAGCAATCCCAAGTGATAGAAGCTGCATTTGTACACCTGTTCTCCTTCCACTGGGTATACCAGATATGAGCTACATCCTTAAGCTGGTAAGATGCCAACTCAACCCGATCATTCCCAATTACCTGCATCACTCTAAAGATCTTCTTGACCTCATCAATGAAACTTTGGGGATCCTCACCAATCTGTGATCCTAAGAACTCAGGTGGATTCATCCTAACAAAATCCCAAACTCTAGCTAAAGATGACCTAACATTAACATTTGTCGGAACTGGAACCAGTTGGTTGTTCTAATTGGTCCCACTCTGAGCCAACAACTGGATAGCATTCCAAAATTCAGCATTGCAAACTTATTGATCAGGGACTAGAGGAGCTGCGTTTGCATTCCTGGCATTTACATTCCTTGCATAAGCTCTATGAGGAGGCATGATCACTGAAAGCGCATAACGAAGGATTTGCATGAAGAATTAGATCAAACCATATGCACGATAAGACTAGCAAGGAAATGAACTTTTTCTAAATCAATTCGTAGCCTCTTTTTCATTAGATGTAGTGCACTTCATATCCCTAAAAAAGACTCTACTTAGTGCGGATTTTCAGACATCCTAGGACTCTTAAACATAATGCTCTCATAACAAGTTTGTCATGCCCCGAGGCTACCCCCTGGACGCGGACACGGGACCTAGGATCAGGAATGACTTCAAGCTAACCTTGTTGGCATAATCATAAACATACTAAAGATAAACTGAGTAATAAAACTGTGCGGAAGCTAAATCATATGAAAGTCTGAAATGATGGGGAATACTCATATATTGCCTGAATATATGAAAACTTAGAGTTTGAATACAAATGAGAAATCAAACTCCAAGACTAAAGCTGAAACTAACTATGTCTGAAATAAAGCCTCTACTGATTAGAAATGTTGGGACATGCCCCAACTATATCTAGCAAAACTTAAACTAAAGCTAAAAGCGAGAAAATAATCATGTCACTAGTCCTCAAAAAATGAGGACTCACCATTGATGTGGCTGAACAGAAGATCGGGAACCGATCTATGCGTGATCTGACTGCTGAGGACCGGAACCTACATCACGAGAAGATGTAGCGCAAATTATGCGTCAGTACTTGAAAGGTACTGAGCATGTAGGATAGAATACAACTGAACAATAATATAACTGAATCAAAGCATAAATCTGAGTTATGACATGATATAAGCATGATACAACTGAGAATACTAAATATGAAATAGTGAATGCAATGACCAAGTTTATAACATGCTGAGACTGAATACTGAACTATATTGATAACATTGTCAATGCAATAGAGTCTAACTGAACTGTAAGGGAGCTACTAATAACTGACATAAAACCACATGAGCTAAATGTGGAGTCCGATATATATGCCCCATCGAGAGGACCCAATACACCCGGCCAAAGGTGTAGAGGCATGCTGGCATGATCAGTAAAATAATGCCCACATAGGGGACTCACGAGGAAAATAGTTCTAGGAATTGAGGCTGACTGACCCTAGTCCACTCAGTATTAAGCTTCTCCCAATTGATTAAGCAATTTAAGATATTATAACTAAAATAATGTACTACTGGATAGCTCAAAATACTAACATGCAAAATCTGAGAATGCAACATTAATATACTGATAATGACACATTCAAAACCGAGGCATGTATGTATGAAATATCTGAAATATTTGAAATAGCTGACCTAGCAAATGTAATTCATGAACTAAGGAACTACATAGCTAGGGTTCTGAATTTATGAAGGAAGCTATACTAAACCATGCTAAAAGCCATGATAAACTAATTTGGAACATTAAGTAACTAATTCGTAATAATCTGCTATAATTCTAGAAACCCTAGGTCTAGTTGATAATAAGGGAAATAAGAATGTGACTGAATTCTAGGGACCTAATGGGTGAAAGGAACCAACTAGTGAAATCCCACATACCTAGAGAAGAATTTCACGGAGAAATCTTTCGATTTTGGGGTTGGAATTGAATGAACCTTGCTGCGTTCTTGAACTAGGGTTTGGTCGCGTCTTTCTCCTCTTTACGCTCTAAGTTTCTATGTTTTGATGAATGATCTGACTTAGGTAAGTTCTAGTTATGTTTGTAAGCTAAAAGTTACCAAAACAACGTAGTTTAGGGGTTAAACGATGTACTTTAGGTGTCCAACGAATAGGGGAAAAGACAGAAATAACCCTACTTAAAATTATGACGGGGCTGACCACGACCACTGTCACAGACCGGGTAAAGGGACCACGAACTGTGGGACCAGTCGTGCTCCTTTGCTAGTGGTTGCTTGTCAATAGGTCTACTCCACGAGCCCCTACCACGGCCCGTATGGAGGACCACGGACCGTGAAGGTCCCCGTGTTCCTCACTTAGGCTGAGATCTCCTGGGTGATCTTCACAGACACCCCCACAACCCATCGTCATGACCACAGACCGTGAAGGTCTTCATGATCCTTCATTAGGCGAGGGGGTATGAGAGCTAGGCTTTGGGGGACTACTGGTTTAACATTACGGATGCCACCACGATTCGTCGTCTAGACCACGGCCCGTGAAGGGTCCGATGGTCTGACGTCTAGGCCCGGTAGAGTTTAACTCCAGACCACGGACAGGTCAATGGACCGTGGACCCTATCACGGTCCGTGCACCTTGTCGTGGTTCACTTGTTCAGGTAATCTTCTGAAATTTTTTCTACGTTTGATTTTCGAGGTGTTACACCTTCATTTTGCATGGGTACTGAATATGAAGATTCTTACGATTTTCTTGTTGATTGTCATGAGCTACTTCATAAGATGTATAAGTTAGATTGATTTGGCGTTGAGTTTATGATATATCAGTTCAAAGGAGTCGCCAAATATAGTGGTGGTCTCATGTTGAGTGTCGAATATTAAATGCACTACTCATGACTTGGGAAATATTTGATAGCTTTCAGTAAGGAGAAGTATATACCCTGAACTTTGAGGCATAGGAGAATAGATGAGTTCCTGAATATAGAGCAACATAATGTTTTTGTTGTAGCCTTAAGGCAAAGGTTTGTGTTTTTCCCAAATATGGTACTCCATTTTTCTTCAATCTAGAAGAGCAAATTCATCGTGTTATGAAGGGATTAAGGTCAGATTTGCAAATTTAAGCTTATAGGTGGCTTCTTTAGCAAAAATCTTTTCAGGAAGTGGTTTATTTTGTGACGGAGGTAGAAGGGGGTGAAGTTAGAAGACTTTGCCAAGGTGACAACTTTCATGAAGTTTTGTAAGGAAAGGCTAGATAATGAACACTATTACTTGGAAATGACATGTATGGATTGCTTAGTAAATGATGAAATTTTGTTGTGACAATTGAGGTTAGAATCTCTATTGTGATTCCCTAAATTGAAGGTATATCAAAGAGGGTCATGATACAAGTACTACATTAGCAACGATGCTTACTTGGTTAAGTTATTAATTGTGTTACAATTGTCGAGAACCTGGGCATATGAGGAGCAAATCAGCAAGGCCATGGAGGCTGGTGAAATGGTAATACAGGTAGGGGTACAGTGCAGCCAGGCAAGGAGATTGTCTATCTAGATGATAGGGCTCAAATTAATGCTTTTTCAGGCAAGATCGAGGTTGAGGTGTCTGATGCAGTGGTCACAGGTACTACTCTTTTCTGTACCTAGATGGCTATTATTTTGTTTGATCAGGGTTGTACTTATTCATATGTATCAGTTCAGTTTGCCTTGGGTTTTGCTTTGATTTGTGATATACTTGATGCCCACATCTATGTTTCTACCCTAGTTGGACAGACAATCCTCATCACCCATATGTATCGTGCTTGCCCTATCTTGTGTATGGGTTTTCAGACTTGGGTTGATTTGGTTATTTTGGATATGATTGATTTTGATATAGCATGACTTTGTTGTCCCCTCATTTTTCTGTGTTAAATTGTAATACAAAATTAGTGACTATAGAGATCCTAGGTAGGGAAAAGTTAGAGTGGGAAGGGTGTACAAGCCTAAGCTAGCTAATGTCATATCCTCCATTCAGGCTAGGAAACTCGTGGGGCGGGGATATTTGGCATATTTGGCTCAAATTCGGGATGTTAAGGTTGAGTCTCCCTCTATTGAGTCTACTCATGTAGTGTCTGAATTTAAGGAAGTGTTTCCTACCAATTTACTTGGTATGCCTCCAGATAGAGATATAGATTTATGCATTGACATGGAAATTGGATACTCGCCCTATTTTCATCCCTCCTTATCGCATGGCTCCGATAGAATTGAGAGAGGTTAAAGCTCAAATCCAAGAGCTTTTTGATAAAGGTTTGATCCCTCCTAGTGTTTCCCCGTGGGCTGTTCCTGTCTTATTTGTTAAGAAGAAGGATGGTAGTATGAGGACTAGTGATTTTATCTTAAGCCATAAAGGAGTGGATTGATACCGAAATAACAAGCGTATGGATAAAGAAAGTCCCATTGATATACTTGGGTGAAGGAAATTGAAGATTTTAGTAAGAGAGAGCGTATAAAAATTGAGTAAGTCTTTTGAATTTGATGAGTATACTTGAGTTTAAGGTGTCATGTTGATGAAAATGTTGACTTTGTTGTGATAGTCAGGGCTGACTGAGTATAATGGTAATAAGAGTTCGTGATGGAATGTGATGGGATGCAACTATATAATAAGATTGTGGTTAAGAGAATTTTGTGTAGTAATTACGACTTGCGAGTATCTAAGGTTGTGGTTTCCTAATATTTGGTAAGTAACGTGGTTGCATGGAAGGGTTTAAGAGACGGTGGGACACCACTCGAATAGAATTTAAAAGAGCTAGAATCATAATGAAGAAAAATAGTGGGATGTAGTACAGTCTTTTGAAAGAGGAAAGAGCAAGAATACTTTATTTAATTGCAAAGGCTAAAGAGGTATCTTCAGAGGGGTAGATAATAGGTTCAGAGGAATGTGAATTCATTCATTGTTTTGGCTATGGTAATAGTGTCATGGGTCCATCATATTGGTTAAAGAATATGGGTAAAGACTTGAGAAAAGAGTGTACATACATTAGCTCGAATGTGATTATAAGTGCTATGTTTTTTTTTTGAATTTAGTAATGAGTACGATTGAAGTTTTAGCGAACGATATTGTAAGATCGATGGAGCTGCGATGAATGATAAGCGAAGATCTATGAATTCATAAAAATCTTCAAGATACAAGCTAATGCTAAAAGATAAGGGGATTTTGTATACGATTGAATTTACAATTCGTATTTTCATTTAAGTCTACATTCATGATGATATATTTTGTCAAGGTATGAGTTGGCAAGGTGAGAAATGAGCAATTGTATCAAGTATTGAGCATTTGAAAGGACTTACAGTTGAGTTGAGTCGAAAAGTTTATTACTATTGATTGTTAAGCACCTAAGAAAGATTTTCATTTAAAAGTGTTGGTTTATAGTAAGGTAAATGGTCGGAGTGTTTATGATGTTTGTAAGTACGATTTTCTAGTTATGGTCACGTATGTTTTCACTTTTATGGGTAGATCCCTAGTGGTTGATCAGGGGTACCAATCCTGGGATGTTCTCTTGGTTGAGTGGGACAATTGGGAAGATTTGGTTATATCATATGACATATTTGATGTTGTCTTAAAGTTGTTAAAGTATTTCAATGGTTCTACATGTACCACCTTGCTTATGAGAATTCATAGAAGAGCTACCATGAGTAATCATGGTTGTCCGACAATGTTAATATTCATCTCATCGTCGAAGTCATGTAAATATTATATGTGGTTGAATGTGGGGATCATTGGTACCAATTCTATTGTTCTTAAGGGTAATCTACAATCACAATTACTAAATCTAGCACCTCGATGATGTTGTTAGAGGGTTTGTATTCTTGGACATACCCCTCAATAAATATCTGATGTCTAAAGACCAAATTTTTGTAACTTAGCTCATGGAAATTTATGTTGTGAGATAGAGATGTTGTTAAGAACTATGATTGTTGGGTGTTATGAGTGTGCGTTGGTTGGTTCAGGTTCATTTCTAATTGTAGCGATTATTAACTTAGAAATTTATCATACTTATGTGAGAAAGGATTCGTCGTGATGATTGTGTTAAGGTCCTTAATAACATGTTGCAGACGTGGGTACTATCAGCTTTGGTGGTTATTGGGAATCGCTTTGGTTGTTAGTTAAGTTTACATACAACAATAATTACCACTCGAGTATTGAGATTACTTAATTGAGACATTGCATGGGAGGATGTGTGGGCATTCAATTGGTTGGTTTGGGGGACGGAGATTACATCTTAAAGTGGGACTCAACATTGTTAAACAAAGACCTTCAGTATGAGGAAGAACCGGTTGCAATTCTTGATCGCGATGTCTAGAAGCTGAGGAACAAGTGGATTAAGTCAGTGAAAGTTCAATGGATGCATCGTCCGGTTGAGGAAGCTACTTGGGAAACCAAGAAGGACATGCGAGACAAGTATCCTCAGTTGTTTAACGATTCGGGTACTACTCTACACTTACTTTAGCCAGTTTTTCCTAGTTTTTCACTCAAGGACGAGTGATGAGTAAATTGATATCTATTGTAACGACATGTTTCCATCGTTATGGAAAAGCCAATGGGAAAGAATTGGGGCCAGAAAACTTTTGAGTAGTGACTTAGAAAATTGTAAGCCTAGTCCACATTTGGATGAAATCTCAGTCAGGTGAGGTCTAGAAAAATCTAGTAATGAATAGGGTATCTATTTATGAATTTGAACACATGAGTAGATAGGTAAGACATTAAGGAGCCCGTACGACTTTACAAAATCGAATCGGGCGAGTAGAACTCCCAAAACTGACCTTAGAATTAAAAGGTTGAGTTGAAGGTGTGTTGTGAAATGGGGATTTGAAACTCTAATTTCAATTCTCTATCTCCGTTCAAGCCTTTAAGGCGGGATTTATTCCTCCAGGGCAGGACCGCTGTGGTGGGATGGGTCCATCGTAGCGGCTCAATCGCGAATTAAGTCAGAATTAAACCCCAAAAACATTATTTTCTGCAAGTTTCGTTCTTGAGAGGTAAGAGACGACCCAGGGGTACTTCTGGAAGGTTTTCCACCTCTTCTAGCACTAAAGGTAAGGATTTTACTCCCCTAATCCCTTTTCGATCCGTAGAATCTAGATACTTGGTTAATTATTCTTGAGGGAAGGTTTTGAACTAAAATTGATAGTGGGAAAAAAACCCTAGCTGCACCTTAGGAATCATGGATTGGGTCTTGGGTTTGTTATAATTCGGGTAATTAGACCTTAATTTATTGATCCTTGCATATATTATTTGTTTGTAGACCTAGAACAAGCGGAAAGAAGCTGGAAAGCCGCGTGATCCTACTTGTGTGTACTGATACTGCACTTGCTCGTTCTTTGTTGAGTATAAGGCATCTTCAGGAGGCTACTTATAGACCTCAGCTAGGAGAGTAGCAGTGATCGAGATCAGATTTCAAGGGTGAGTCAGTTCTTTCAAGCTGTCATGGAGTCCTTCATTTTGTTTTGTCCATTCTCTTTGGACATAACTATTGTTACCCTTTTCTTATACTTGTTGCACTTTAAATATTTTGGTACATTGACTTTCAGGTTCTAAGGATTGTTTTCTGAAATGTTTGGTAGATTTGTTTTTGTTAATTCCCGGAGTTTATGGGAACTCCTTATTTCGTTTCTACATTTAAACATGCTTCCGTATCTTTAAATGCATGTTTGGGTAAATTGTTTAGTTCGGGTTGTGGGTGCCAATCACAATGGTCTAGGTCATGACACAGAGTATTCGAGAAATCCTTGGCCAAAAGAGGAGATTCATGATAGAGGTAAATTATAAGGATCAACAATTCGATAGAATAATACACCACTAGAAATGGTAATCTATGGAAAACTGAAATTACCTTGAGGCATGTTACGGAAATTATCCTTAGGATATAATTAGGTGTATCCCCCAAGATTGAATAAACTTTTTATGTGATTAACTGGATGAAGAAATAATAAACATTAAGAAAGAAAGCCCAGATTGAGGAAAGAAGAAAGTAAATAGATAAAGTTTTCTACTTTCTGTTCAACAGAGCGGTTTATATATAGATGTTTCTACTATGGCTAGCTAACAGCTAGTTTGACTCCATTAAATGTAATAAATATTCAATAAATAATAAATAGATATAAAAATAATATCCCCAAAAATAATGTTTTCCCAAACCAATGATGGACATTAACTACCCTTTGAGATTACACTAATTTTTCCAACAAGAAGAAGATGCTTTTGGTAGCTACCCACCAAAGAAAATCAGAGCATACAAATGACAAAAGAATTTAATACTATACTTTTTCTATAAGAAGGAACAAACTTACTAACAAAGAAGGTCACTAAGAATATGATAAATTTCGCTCAAACTAAACAAATATTATATCAACGAAATAAATTCCACATCTCATGGTTAGACATCCATGTGGCTAAATTCCCTCACAGCCCAGGCAAAACAAAACTTTCCGTTCTCGTTGAGAGGCCATGAAGGGGATAATGTGACAAAAATCTAAGCTTAGCACCATAAAGGAAAGCAATCTACATATTCAACATATTGTGTATAACAGATTAATATATAAGAAGAGGATAATGTGTATGTTGACTTTCCAAAATGTTGTTGTGCCCATGCCATATCCTCCAAAATGCACTAGTCCAATGGTATTTTTGGAAGAATTCCAGCAACATAGATAAGTAACGTAAAATTTGACCATGCTTACGACAACTGAAGTCTAAACCTTTTACAACTACAAACTCATTAAGTGACATGGATGAACCAGAAGTTTTTCAAGTTTGTAAATAATTTCAGCAAACTCTTTCTTAAAAGAACAATGCAACAACAGATTGAAAATGAATCTTATCAAAATTGGGAAACACATTGACAATGGGATAGTGGCATTCAGATACAACTACAAACTCAACACTTTGATAGTAGAAGAACAATGAAATTCTAAGCAGATTCTGAAATTCTAGTAGGACAATGAAATTCAAATTAGTCTACGTTTGAAGTGCAAGTATCTTAGCAATCCATATAGCATATTATATTATATTTTATCAAAAAGGCAAGTAAAAATTACAAGAAAAAGAGTGTTCCTTTCAACAACGAAAAATATGATACAATGACATTATGATTTGAAAATATTTTCAATCCCGAATAAACATCTTAAATTATTGTTTAATCACTACTAAAGAAAAAACAATTCTTAAACAACACTTGTATTTCCTCAAGAAAAGTGCTAGACTTTGCATGGAAAAAACAAAAGCTGAGAATTTGTAAAGTCAAGATCAGAGAGCTCAAAAATAATTTGCAGCTTTGGGTTGATTTGTATAGGTTTTGGTATTAATATTGTGAATATACACAATTGAAAATATTGTATTCTTAAATGTCTCAACTTTTAATAGGTTACGTAGAAAATACTTTCATATATAAAAAGAGATTATTAACAGAAGAATTAGTTTACTTTAATGTGTTGAATTTTACGTAAGCTTTGGATCCCTGCGGTCCAAGCAAAGTGGCGTTGTATATGAGGGGTATTGGACGATAATAGCGCTAAGGTATATGTGTTAAAAAAGATCAATATAAAGAACACTTACACGTCAATTCCAGGCAAATTGGGGTCAATTTTTTACTGGCATATAACTATCTAACGGGATAAAGGATTCCTAGAAACTTAATCTTAACTAATTGTATTCCTTACATAGATATTTTCCTACCATTGTACGTGGACTCAAGAGATTATTTGTGAAAGTGATTTCACAATATCTTTTTAACAATAGAATATTAAAAAGTGACAAAATATACATGAGATGCTTTCTTGTAAATAACAAAAAAAAATAATCAGGATATCTAATGAAATAAAGAATTCCACTTTATTGAGGACAAAGAATGGGGAATTGAGAAAGAATAAGAAATATTTAAGTTACAATCTTACTAAAAAAATTCATAGTGAGAGACAATAACTACCACAACATACCAACATAATTCCATAAGTGGAGTCTTGTGAGAGACTCTAATTAACTGTAAAATAGAAAGATGAAAAAACAATTTGGATGGCTAAACTAACATTCCAAAATGTTAGCAGATCGCTCTTCATGACTCTTCTTTCCCATAGACACAACTTCTGCAGGTTCATCAGTAATTCTCTCACCATTCATTTATTCATCACAAAATTGGGTAGCTAAAATAGTCAAATTCACCGTGTTCGATCCTTCTTTCTAAGAGATAGATTTGAAGCCCCAACAACAAGACATTCGTGTTTAGTAAAGAAACAACATTACTTTAAAACAAGGTGGGAATGTTCTACACACACTAACTATTAAGTTGTCGAGAGCATAGTTCTAGTTCAACAACTAGAAAACCATTTGATTTTTCTAAAACTAGAAAGTGTAACAAGGACAAATCTCAACAATTCTAGTAGGGATCAATGTATCTCCACTTCCTTAAGAACAATTCCAGAAAAACTAAGAGTTAAATCAATGCTTTCCGAGATTTTCATTCCATGTATCATATGTATTTTACACTTCAATACATATGAAAATAGATAGAGATGGTCAGTTTAAGTACGATACTACAACAACTACTACTATTGCATCTTAGTTCCAAACAAGTTGGGGTCCGATAATATGAATCCTCTTGGACCATGTTTCTCCATTTAAATTCATATTATGCAATACATTTTAAGTATAATAAACTACAAACATACGAGGAAAGAGCATCCCTTATAACACAATTTTAGACACCTCTATCTAAGTAACATTGAATGTGAAGCTAGTTCCTCGAGTAGAATTCATTAGATGACACGATAAAAATTTACCTTTTAAGGAACCAATTCTACCTCTACACATTAATTGTTGGTAAATGGAACACTTCCCAAAAGAGTAATATATTAGCGCACCTAAAAGAAACTCTGTATGAAAAAGTACAATTACAGCTTCAATTCATTTTCTTTTTAAAACTTCATTTTGATATACTTCATTGATCTAGAAAATTTTTTTGCAAGAAAGGAAAATATCCAAGCAATGGCACCCAGCAACCACCATAAGATCCTATTATTGAATTTTTTTAACCAGTGTCATGGAATTTGTGGAACTCCATAACTCTAGGTATGTAAAATTTAGCTCGAGAATGTCATTATGTGTTTGGTAAGGAAACTTACGGAGTAATAGAGATATGTCACTAAAGCAAAGCTCGTTCATCCAAATTAAAATATGAAACATTGAACATCCATCTCATTTTTTTAATTATTAAAATTTTGAAACAACAAAGTAAAAATTATCTCATTTCGCATCATGTCTCATGTATTCACTTGTCGGCCAATTAATATTTGGGCAGTTGATTTTGAATAAATTGTGACCATTTTATCTTTATTTTGTGTTATAGCCTTCTTTAAGAAATCTCCACTATTAAAGAGTAGCACCGAATGTGTCTCCAGTAGTGGCGTGAAGTAGAAACAGGATGGAGGGTTGGAGAAACTTGAGTATTTAAAAACAAAAAATGAGATATAAATAACATTTGTCAAACTCAAAATTCATTGGTTTGATAAAGAAACATTGACAACCCAAATTAAATTGTATCAACATCAAGAGGTTCTACAATATATTGCTTTCTCTTCAAAGAATCACTTGTACATTTACACATTAATAATTGGTAATGGATAACATCCAAAAAGAGTATATATGAACGGTTACTCACTTGTAAGATATTCATTACCACAAAGTATAATTTAGCTAACCTCTATAGCTCGCACATCTAAGTTGACCTTCTAAATGATTCAATTGTAGTTTCAAACCATCATTCGAAACCTACAGGTGTCAAATGGGTGAATTGGATTGAACTAAAAAGTATGTGCAAAGAACATAACTTTTATTTGCAAAGACCTTCAATTTTTAAAAAAAACCTCATCATTTTGATATACTTCACTATGGCTGAAGAAAATTTTGCAAGAAGAAAAATGTATTCATCAAAATTACAGATATCACAATTCATAGAATTCCAACATTTCTCACATCTTCACTTGCCAATTGATCTTTGAACACTGAATTATTAACAAAACTTTGTGAAATCTATTAGAAAACTTTGTGAATTCTGAAGAAAGTTTTGTGAAATTCTTATCTTCATTTTGGGGGTGACAATAACAATGTAAGAAATTATGTCATACCCTTTATTTTGTCTTGAATTATTCAGAGTTGGTTCAGTTACATTGGAAGTTGGAACTGAATACTACTTTTTATTTTTGTTTGATTCTGATTTGGTGTGCCCATGGTTTTTCCCCCCCATCAAAACATAGGGTACAGACTACTACTCTTTCAGTATATCTTTATTTGTTGATGTTTTATTTAATACTCCATTTAAATTAAATAAATAAAAGAATGATTTTACTATATCACTTTATTAATTATATGCTTTTTATATATTGGGGAATGAATAATATTTAGTAATAATGATAAAATATATATAAAAATGATAATTCATCTCTTGATTTTCCAAACCGAATAAGTATATTTTAATTACTATTTTTAGTATAATAGGCAAGTAAAGGTTAATGGAGGGAGTACCCCCTATACGGGAAATAAATGTTTCATTTTCACTAATCAAGATAGAGTTTTCATACTACCTATAGTATTAAATAACCACATTTAATAGTAGAGTATTAGTCAAATTTAGATTTTTTAAAGCTTCATTAATAAGGTCAGTTTAACACTCTCTTGTTCACTTTTACTTGTCTACAATTCTAAAATTTATTTTCATTTTTACTTGTCCCTTTTCACATATTAGGAAAAGACAATTATTTTTCCATAATCTACCCTTAGTAGCAATTACCTATTTCCCAAATAATTTTTGAAGACTTATTACTAAACATTAATTAATAGGGATGATGTGCTAAAATAGTCATGTCAGCCATTAATTTCTGAATGGGAGTGTAAAGTCCAAATATAACAAGTAAAAGGGAATGGATAGAGTAAAACACACATATGATTAAAAGTCTAGCTAGGTCAGGTTTGATGGAGTTTTGGCCTTTACGCTAGCGAGGGGCTAGTTCATTCGTGATGATGGTATGGGTTGGTAGGTTTCTATCGCGAGGACTCAACTGCAATCATGAAAACAATTGTAGCTGCTAATATGAGTCTTGTACAGATGTTTCGATATTCTAGTTTGAGCAGGTTATGGTAGTTTATGGTCGATCCTCGCCATCACTTTGGATAAGGTTCAATCGAAAATGTTGTTGAGTACACGTAGATTCATACTCACACTTATTTATTTCTATACCTTTTTATGCAGGTTCAGAGCCAAGTACCTTTAACCTGTGATCGGAGGTTCTAAAGATAATTTCTCTCAAGATTCTGATATAGTTGCTTGGTTGATCCGCATACTTCCTAGATGTTTTCTATTCTCTTACATTATGTTACTTTCCCTCCTTTGGATAATTTTGAGACTTATTTAGTTGTACTCGAATTCATAGAGGCGTGTACTAGTATCTCCAAGATTTGGATGGTTTTGTATGGATTTTCCACATTTCTCTAAATATTTTATAAAAGGAGTTGCTTATTGACATAAATTGTTACCTTTCCAATATTTATGTTTTGTGTTTGGATTGAGTTATTTGGGTTGGCTCACCTTTTTTTGTGGTTGAGCTATGTATCATTAGTTTCCTATTTTGGGTAATGAAAGGTTGGAATCAGAGCACTAAGTTCATCAGTCTCACAAGTACAAGATGAGTCTAGTAAAGTCCTGCAAATCGGTGTCGAGATATCTTTTATCGACCTTAAAAATACCATAGGACTTTAGGAGAATTCCATTCTTTCTTTCTTATTATACGTACTTCATTCCATTGGTTACTAAGATTCCTTTTTCTACTCTCTCACATAGAGGTCATGAATTGTAGTGACTTTGAAGGTCATTTTAGAAAAAAAAATAGAAATTTACCATTTTACCTCTTCTGATAGTTGTTCTCAATCATGTTTGATAAGTTTATGAAGTCGTTTTTGATATTTGATTGAAAAGTTGAGATTTTTGGAAGGTTTAGAGTTTTGGAGAGTTAAAGTAGTCAAAAGTGGTTTTTGATAATAATCAAAGGTAGGAGTCTTAAAATGGAATTCCATCAGTTTAATCAGCTCGAGATTAATGTGGAATTCGGTCTAAATGTTTTGTCATTTTCAGTTTTGGAGTTATTACATGGATTTGAGCCTTTGAGTTGGAAGTTTAAGTGAAATTACGCCAAGAGTTAACTTTGGTTAACATTCATAGTTTTAAAGCTTTGAATGAACTTTAAATGGTTCAATTGGACTGGAGGGATGATTTTAGGCCTAGGAGAGGTCTTGGTTGAACTTTCAGAGGTTCCAAGGGAACTTGGTATTTTTTGGGTGAAAGTTAGTTTATTGTGACTTTCATGGATTTCAGGTCAAGGAGACCTCAAATCCATGTTTTGATGATCCTTTTGAGTTCAGAATATCCACTTCAGTAGGGTAGCACATATATGCTTTCTATACTTGAGGTTCTAAATGAATCCTAAGGGTCCATTCAGAGATGTTGTTGAGCTTTGATATTTTTCTGATGTCGTTGTTTAGTGCATGATATTTTGTTAATCATGACCGCAAGGCTATATCACAGGATCGTGAAGGTGTTCTGGTTGTTTTGCTTCATCATCATGTGGGGCCTGTTGCGATCACGTAGTACCCTATCGCGGTCGTGACCGTCAAATTTAATGAGTTGACACTGATTACTCATCGCAATCGTGAAACGTGAGGTCATGATCGCAAAAAGTAATTGTGTCCTGAACTATGTTCTTTTCCAAAAGTTGGGGTTTCATCCCTATTTCACCATTTTTGAACGTTGGGAGTTTGGTTAACTTCCCATCTTTATTATCCACTAATTATTTCATGATTTTTATAGATAATCCTTGTTTTTGAATTCCAAAGTTCGTGGGTTTTTCAAGAACATAAGCCTTTAAGTAAAATGAGGATTTAAGATTGGTTTCAAATCATTTTTCACTAATGAGTTCCAAAATTGTTGGGTGATATGATATAATATAATTTTTTAGATTTAGCCCTAACCCTTGAAAATGGATTTTTCGGTTGAATTGGACCCTGTTTTCAAAATCAAAGATATGGTGTTGTTGTTCTTGTATTCTTAATATGATTCCATATTCATTTAAATTGTGTTGATTCGGAGACCCATCAGAGAGAAAAGGCTCAAGTGTCGAGTTGATTGTTTGCTATTATGATGCAAATAGGCCTCTTGACCTTTCGTTAAGTGCATTGAACTTTGTATGCATTGTGTGATTTGGAGTAATAGGAATTAATGAAGGGTTTTTTATATTTTGTGTATTGTTAAATGATTAATAAGTTCTAGTAAGGATAATGTGGGGTAAAAGACGAATCTTGTTGGTATGGTGATATGTATTGTGCCATGAATGCTGAAATGTCATGTTGAATCCCTCTTCATATTGTGCCAAGATTATTTGTATTAGCCTTGTTTTTGTGAAGGTTATTAATATCTCATCACGAATTTGCACAGATATATTTGCAGTGGTGCTATAGAACTTTTGTGATGATGTCTTGTGAAAATATTCAGAAAAAGGGGATGTGCCACGGACTGTATTTGATTATATTGAGAATAAGGGGATGTGTCATGCGTCATGGTTGATTGTATTGAGAGAAAAGGGATGTGCCACGCACCATGGTAGATTCATGGATTGGTAAGTCCCCCATGGATCCCATACTATGATTCAATGGGTGTGTATCACTAGGACAAATATGCATCACTCTATATGACATTGCACTATTCACTTCATCATTGATTCTGATTATTCATGATTAATGTTATCTTTTGTGGTTTTAAAATTATGAAAGACCGTGTAAATATATTTTAGTGTTGAGGTGCAAGTTGTGATCTCCTATATGTTTTGTGATTTTAGTGATTGAAAATTGTTAGGTTGGGATGATTGATGCTATGCAGGTTGTAGTTGTGGAGGTTCGGATGGTGAGTTTTAAGTACCTATGTTCTAGAGTTATTTTGATTTATTTGTTGAGTATTGTTGTTGTTTGGTGCTTACTCCCTTACTTTTGATTTAACAAAAGGAGTTGTGATTATTTCTTCATCAAGCTTTAGGGTATTTACATTAATGAAAAGTTCAAATCTATAGATAAGATACTTTCAATATGCGTCATGTTATGAGAGATATTACAAACTCACAGGTATTGTTTAGTTGACTAGTTGTGCCATATAAGATCAAAATTCATCAAGTCTAAATAATTGAGTAAGAGCATGCACTTATATATTGCTTCTGACGAGAAGAACAAATAACTTCTTCCTAGATAATAATATAGATACATGTCGTCAAGAAGCTAACTGACGAGAAGAATAGATAGCTTCATTTCGAAATTAAAAACAGAAGCTTTAGTACAATATAGTTCAAGTGTAAAGCTTAGAAATATAAGATATGAAATATATATTCCATTAGATCTTTTTTATGTTAGCTTATAATTTTAAGTTTTTCTTTTCCATTTTAGACTTAAGGTATGGTTGTTAAAACTAAATTTTGTATGCAACCCATATGTTTATGTAATTATATACCATTTTGCATTTTTATGGAATTTGTTTCTTTGTTTTTGTGTTGTTATTCTTTTAAGTGCTACTTAATTCATAAAACTTCTATTATTACATGATGAGTTTGATAATACTTGAATAGTTTTTGCAATATACTTTTTTTAAATACAAGTAATTTAAATAAAGATTGCTAAAAGATTATTACTTTGAATGAAAGATTTTGATTTTGTTACTATATCGTCTATCTAACATAGTGTTGCGAACACATACATATATTGTTCATTTTCACCCCTTTAGTTTTATTTTTTTCTACAATTTATACAATATGAGATATAACAATTTAATGTTGAAATAAAAATGATAGTTACATTTACATTTATGCGACACTAAACCTAATAGTTTTCTTTAACATAAGCATTCTATATTAACGATAGCTTTCTATAGTGTTAAATTCATATGGTTTGTATGATGACAATTTTGCTTTTGGAGATTTTGGTTGTTTCTTTATGAATTCCTTCAACCCTTAATTGCTACTACTAAAAAGTATTCCTCAAATTAAAATCATGTACAAAAATATATTATGAGAATGGAGTTATTAAGCTTCATTTTGCTTAGATGTTAGTAATATGTCAACAAGATCATCATCATATCAGATATATATATATATATATATATACACATATACATACACTACCTTAAAAGCATGAACTCTCAAACTTGAATGTTGAATTACTATAATTCCCCCAATTAAAAATACTCAATTTATTTATTTATTAATTTAACTAATTGTATTATATTAAAAGTAGATACCTTTTCACATTATAGGATTGTGACTTTTTTGAAGGGTTGGATTTTTTTGACTGGTTGTGACATTTCCGATGAATTGTGACTTTTTCGAAGGATTGTCATTTCTTCAAAGGGTTGTGACTTTTCCAAAGGGTTATGTCCTTTCCGATGAGTTGTAACTATTTCAAAGGGTTGTGACTTTTCGGTGTGCAGTGACTTTTTTCAAGGGTTGTAACTTTTCTTGCACAATTAGCACCTATTCATACTACTTTTTGTTAGCTATAAATAGAGGGGTTTCCTGTCACTTTTAAACTACGATCTTTGTAAGTTTTCTACTCTTCTTCTTCTTAAAAAGTCTCAAATATTATTTGCAACAATTGATTGAGTTCGAAATTCAATGAAATTCGAGGTACCACATAAGACAGAATTGGTGAACAAATTGTAGCAAATCATGCATCAATTGTTTCTTTTTTGTTTTTTCATCAATAATAATTAAATATGAAAATGGACACATGATTGAGGTAAAATATTTTTGTCTTTGGTTTTTCATTCTTTATTCGTTTACCCTCAAATGAAGGACTTAGTTCCTAATCTTTCTAAAACAATGGGCATAAATGCAGTCCATTGAATTATTAATTTTGATATTAAGTCCACCAATTCAAAAATAGATTTTTATTTTTACTTATAATATGATAATATAATCATGATAATAATTATTTGTAATAGATACATAAGTAAAAATGAACTGAGAGAGTAAAATATTGGTGGCAAGAGATATCAATCAAATAGAATCCTAGAGAGAATGTAACATGAACATATATTTTTCTCTGCCTTCTTCATTAGCTATGAATTGTCCAAATATTTTTTCATTATTATATTTATATTGAGTTAAATAATTTTAAGTATGAATTTACTGTTATTTTGTGTTTATTTTAATCTAAGAAAATGTTATTTAACAAGATACACTTCATGGTAGCTATATAAAAATAGATAAGAAAATTGTGATTGATCATAAAATGATATTAAATCAAACTAAACATTCTATAAATAATACTTCAAATTGTATTCATCTATTAATTTTTTTTATTGAAAAAGTATAATATTTTATATCACGATACAACTTCTATACGATACTAGATACTTTCACTAGATAGCAACTATATGATATATATGCGGTAGAAAAAAGAGAAGACTACAATTCCGCAGAGATAAAGTAGAAACTTAATGAAATGAAATATTTTTCACCATAGGTGATGTTGTTCATATATTAACGTAAATTATGGTAGTGAAATATATAGATCTAAAACAAATAATTGGTCATATTTTTCACCACAGGTGATGCTGTTCTTATGTTAACGTTAAATTACGGCAATGAAATATATATATATATATATATATATTTAAAACAAAGAATTGGTCAAACTAAATATTTGACATACACTCAAACCTCTATGTAACCATAATTCATTATAACAAAATTTCGGTGTAACAACCTAATTTTCGTTAGAACAGAGTTTTTATATTATATTTTTTGTTTCTATAACATTCTACTTATAATAGTATTGACATTCATTATAAATGTACACTTTTTTTTGTAAAATGTCCTCTCTATAATAGCCTTACTCAAATATTAATTCAGTAATAATATTTTGTAATGATATATTACGCGTAAAGATAAAATATTAAAATATTTATGGTAATCATTATTAGTGTCATGCACATACCAATTTTCAAGTATGAATATTTAAGAGAAAAATTGTACTTAATAGTGTCCATCATTTATGGTCATAATCTCAAGAGGAAAGACTATTGGTGACCTCTTTTTTATTGATATTTCTTTTTCAATTTTGTTGGTTATTTTTTTTTTACAAAAATCGAATGTGGTAAAAGATAATACTACTAAAGAAATGTCACTTTCTCCTCATATTTAAACTTTGAATGTATTTTGAAATGTTCCAATGATATATGGTCATTTTGATCTCAAAAAACCAAGTAACTCTCTGACAATCTGTATTAATAATTTAAAAGCACTTTCTTATGTTCTTTCAAGCTTTAATTTAGTAATATTAATTCCATTTTACAACATCATATACTTTATTATACGATACACACGTGCCGTGAAACTAGTATTATTAAAAGTGGGAAGCACCCAAGTTTAAAGTTGAATTACAAAAATGTCCATATAAAGTAATAATATTTATGGACAAAAATGTAAATACACATTAATTATAACATTACATTCATCATTATTATTTATATATATATATATATATATATATAGAAGAGTCATGAGAAGGACAACCAATGACATTTTAGTAATTTTAACATCATTTAAGGGAAAAATAATAATTGTATAATTAATGGTCAAAATGAAAATCTAGAAGAATCCATACATGTCTTTACTTTTGTTATGGGCCCATAAGAATATTTTTGTAATTGTGTTGAAATGAAGAATTTCTATTGGTTAACTTCTTACAAACAATAATAAATGCTAAGCTTGTTTTGACATGTTTTAGAAAGAAAAAATTGCACTAATTTAAAATAAAATGTGTTTGAATAGTTACTATTTTGTTCCTAAAAATATTTTAAAGAATTATTGGGTAATCATATTTTTAATATTATGTTTCATAGTATGATCACTAAATTTGTATCTTGATTATTAAAATAGTTTTAAAAATGACGTATCAATATTTTTTAATTAATTGTAAGGAAATATCAAATTTCGTGACTAAAATAATGAACAATGTTTGAGTATCAAGAAATTAGTAATTTGATAATGTATTCATCGAAAGATTGAAAATATAAATTTTTCATTATGATATAGGATATTTACTTAGAAGAAGAAGAAAAAAAGAAAATGTCAATAGAAAAGGACTTTGCTGAGAAATATAGAGGAAGAAAAAATCGAAAAAATAAATAAATTAGGGAAAAACAACCTGAAAAAGAAAAACAAGTGTATTGGATATTTTATGAGAGTACGATTCAGAGTTTTCTTTACAACATGATATTTTGAGTGTAGTATCAAAAAAGTTATTAATGTAATTTAGAATATAACATTAAGATAATTGTCATTGAATATAAAAATAAAGTTTCTTTCATGATTGTTTTTATTGTTGTGGAATTAGCAATCAATTTTGTTTAATAAATACTTTCAATAATTAGAATATAACATTACGATAATTGTTATTGTATATAGAAATAAAGTTTCTTTCACGAGTTGTTTTTATTGTTGTGTAGTTAGAAATCATTTTTTTAATAAATACTTTCAATATTGAAATCAAAATAAATAGAAGTATTTCTATTTATCGAAGATAATAAAAAATGTATCATAAAATTCATCAACAAAACAAACTACATACACATTATATGTAAGTTGAAGCAATAGATATTTGAAAGGCTTTGGATCGATCTTTATGAATTAGCTGATCAATGATTAGTATTTTATCATATGCAAAGCTTATGGTGCAAATATTATAAAAAGAAGATAATAACATTGTGGAAAATAGATACCACTTGCGAAAATATATGAAGATCGATGAACTTTTTCAAAGATATCAATATTTTATATATTTCTCGAACACAAAATGTTTTAACTCATAATCTAACGCATTTCTCTATTTCCTAGATGCATAATTTTTTTTTCGAATTCAACTTTCTTAATTTGGGTTGTAACCGACGCATTTATATCGTATGAACATTTAGAACATATTATTAAGTAATATATTGAAGTTGTTTACTGGAAAAAAATAGTATAAAGTATAGAAATCTCATATATTTGGAGGCTATTTACATTTTGTCCCGGAAGTTTCCTTAATTACAAAAATCTCAAATTTTTCATTACTCTCAAATACAGTCCTTGATTATCCAATACATTGCAAATGATATATTACTTCATTGGGGGGATGTATCCAAGAGGGGAAAAGTTTGTATCTGAGAGGGGATAAATGTATACGAGAGGGAATAGAGATGTATCTTAGAGGGGATTATGATATCTTAGGTTGTGAATTTATGTAATTTTTTCAACAAAATATATGAAAATATATTGGGCCCGTATCACGGGCTTTGAATAATGTAGTATCATCATATATTACTAAAAGTAGGAAGCATATATGTTCAAAGTTAGATTACAATTTTAACCTTATTCTTAATGAAAATGTAATAAATACAACATCTAATCTAATTAAATAATAATAAAATTATTATATCTTCAAAATTAATATACATAAATGTAAAATCATTAAATTATCCACACAAAAAAAGAGAGGGCACGCTTTGGCATTCATATTCCAACTAAACGATAATGATACTTATTATGTTTCTAGTAAAATTAATGAAATGTTACAAAATTCATGGTGTGACACCCGAGGTGAATGTATCCATAATAAAAAATAATGACATTTATTATGGCTTGGAATATGTATATTTGCATATATTGTTTTGTGTTGCTTCTGTTCAAAGTAGAATATAAGTCTGAGGTGAATGTATCCACATGAATAAAAATGGAAAGAAATAAAAAGAGTGTTAAAAGTTAGTTTGCAATTTTTCTCTTATATTTAATTAAAATAAAATACCTAATCTAATTGAAATAGTAGTAATTGTATTTAAATTTACATGAGATATGTGAATCTAGAGATATTCAAAAGTCCAATTTAAATGTAGCCCTTAATGATTTACCCATTAATCAAATTTAAGTGTGCACTATTCATTGCTAAATAGTTAGGAGAATAGGAAGATTTGTATTGAACAATTAAAGGTAGACTAATTAGTTAGGATAAATAAATAGTTTGGAGAATAGGAAGAGCTGCATTGAATAATTCAATGTAGACTAATGAAAGAAAAGGTTTAAGGAATGCAAATTGAAAAATAGCCATAAAAAGGCAAGAAAGGATTCTTGCATTCTTACTCACCATTTTAAAAGGCTCTTGCATAGTTTTAGTTTATTAATTAATTTCATCATCTTTTTTGTTCTTGATGAGAAAGCAACAATTTGAGAGGATGGGAAGTACCTAGAGCTATTGGCGTCTAGAGTTCGATTAGCCAGTAATATCAACTTTATCAAACAAAGTTCAACACAAATGTATTATAATGCACAATGTTTATGTATCATCGTATCTAAAAGTTTAGACACAAATATTTTTATTCGGACATGTAATATTGTCACGCCCAGAGCCTACACCCTGGGCGGGACTAGCACTCGAGAACCATTGTTGGCCCCAAGCGAACCCTTGGCCTGGATTACTTACTCAGCGGAAGACTTTAAGCATTAAGAAGAGAATTCAAATGCAAGATAATTCAACTGTCTCAAAGTATACTCATAATGTTTTAGAAATAAACATTTAACTTAGCCAAAGTGGCAACTCAAATATGAACATAAGTGATACGCTCAAATTACACCTCCCTAAAGAAGCATCAGTGATCGTTATCAAGTAAAGAACCCAACTTGTAGGTTTGGGGTCGATCCCACGAGGAAAATGGTCTTGATTTTACTTTAACCAATAATTATATTCAATTAGTCAAATTACTTCCAGAAACAAGTAATTAAAGGGGGGGGGGGGGGTTGTAAACAAATCTTAAGAATTCAGTAAGTAA